>VZRL01005207.1:284437-294535 GCA_013397895.1 Origma solitaria | reverse complement strand
TTTTTTTTTTTTTTTTTTAGAGGCATAAAGAACCTATACAATCAGTGTCCCTTTACCTAAGTTTCATTCTCAGACTTTAAGTTAGTTACCATGAACAAAGGAACAAAAATATCTGTAAGCACATAAAAAAGCATTAGGATTCTTCAAGAATATCTAGAATGGTTGTGTGCCTTTCAAAAAAAAAAGTGGTAGCAATTGAACCAAAATTTCTCTGTTGATTTAGATAGAAGTTTTGAGAACCAGCCCCATGCTTCAAAGCCTACCTTCAAAACCATGTCAACTGCAGGGAACACTTGGGAGCATTTCATGACTAAAATGGAATCCAAACATTTAGGTTTCAAATAGACACCTAAATGTGTCCAGTTAATAAACTGTCAGCATTATGTTTTGCATTTAATCCTTTTCACTTGATCTTGGTGTCTATTTTTCATCAGAATCCAGATCCTAGAACCCTTCCTTTGCAGATTATGGAAAAAATGGATATCTCTTCTGAATATAAAAGCCTCCTGTAAAAGACTAGGCTGCCTGTCCAGTATGGCCAGCACAGAGGGGAATTTCCTTCTCTACTTGAAGAGATATGGAATCAGAAGGATGCAGGCTATGTCAGAAACTGGGCTTTCTGCCCCCTTCCCTGTCTTTTTTTTTTCTTTTTTTTTTTTCTTTTTTTTTTCTTTTTTTTTTTTCCCAAGAAGATGCACCAGCCTGAAGTGTGGGCATAAAAATGCATTATCCAGTAAATCAGAGGGTGACCATCAGAAGGTATGTGACAATTTATTATCTTATTGGTCATCATCTATCTGAGATGGAGAATAGCCCAAGCATGTCAGCATTTCACATTAAACAGTAGCCAAAGAAATAATATATTTAATGTTAGGAGCAGGAACTGAAAAGCAGTGCTACCACCACTACCTTTCCTGGACCACGATTCATCACTGTTCCATTTGCTTGCAGTTCCTCAGGCTGTGTGCACCTAACCTGCACTGTTGCAGAGCTATTCTGTCTCAACAGCAGAAACAGAATGTCCTCCCCCCTGCCCATTTTTGCACAGCAATATCCATGGTGTAACCAAAGTCAAACTTTCAGGACCTTAGATTCAGGGAAAATTTGTTTGTGAATCTTATGCCACCTCTATGTGGTAAGACAGTTTGCAGCTCAGTCCATGTGTGAAAGTTTTTGGCTATGCTCAGTTATGGGATATTTTTAGTCTTCATTTTAGCTTTGCTAGTAAATAAATACAGGTGTGTGTTGACTCATAGTTGCTTAAACATATGAGCTACTGTTTTTATATCTCCATTGTTTTTACTGCCTTGGACTTCAATGCCTAGATGCTACCATCTAATTTGCTCTTTTTTTCTTTTTTTTTCCCATATCCTTGGAAAACTCAGCCTTGAGGAAAATTAGATGCATCTGGAAACATTAAAAAATTCAAGATTCAGACACAAGCTTTGAAAAGGAGGGATAAGTACTAAGGCATTTCAGGTTCCAGGATAAAGTAAGTAATACAGGGTTTTGAAAAATTTCGGTTTTGGATTCAAACATCTAAATTCCATTTCATGCTCACGTTAGGCAACTAAGTGTTGTTTTCCCTTAATTTTCTAAACAAATGTGTTATAAAATGTAAAGGGGTTTTAAACAAGTATTCTTTATAGACATACTCAAGTTCGTACTATTGTAATTCTCTGTAAAATTGAACACATTTAATTATAGAGTAAAATATGTTTAAGAAAGGAAAAAATCCCTTTTTAGGCAAAGCATCAAAATGCCATGAAAAATTTAGACCCAAAAAAACTGAGTATCTATAACTTCTGGTGCATGAAGAACTGGACCTCAACTACTGGTTTCTTTAGACTTTCAGAAAGCTGTAGTATTCTAGTAAAAATATGCATACTGTTCATATTGATTTGCACTAAAATGGTGTCCATGTAGCCCAACTGCTGTGTGAGAGACATTGGAACTTGGGAGAGAAAAGAATGAAAAACAGAATAGGTAAGGAAAGATTAAAAGGGGTGGATTTAAAATGCATAGAGCTATTTTGTTTTTTTCATTGAAAAAGTTTAATAAAAGATGGGACACTATCTGATCCACCTGTGACTGAGCCGGAGCTCTTAGCTGCATTTTAGATAAGTCATGCCATAAAAAAGGTAGTACTTTGTCTGAACCACCTAAAATACTGCTTAGAAGTATAAATTTGACCAAGAAGTAGGAAAATTAGACTTCTAAAACATGAAGTCTCCCTAGGTGAAATAAGGCACTAAAGATCATCTGTGATTTCCAATAACTGTTTCATCAGTAGTATAGAAGGCTATTGATAGCCAATAGGGGAAAAAAAATCTATTTTTGTTTTTTCAAGCAAAATAAATTATTTACAGGCAATGGTTCTGCAGTAAATAAATTTGTTTCTATGCACAAATGTAAAGAGCAGTCCTTGCAGCAACTCTTCATGGAGCATAGTTTGGCAGGGCTTTTTTTTTGCTTGTAGGTTGTTTTTTTTTTTGGACTAGGAGTCCCAAGGGAATCTAAATATAGATAGCATGGATCTGAATCAAAAATGGTTTCCTTTCTGTTCGTTGAATTGACAAGCTGCAAACAATTTATGAAAGAAAAAAGGCAATTTAACTGTAAAATGGAAACTAGTCAATCCAGTGAAACCTGATTGAAAGAAGGATGAAAACAAGCATGGAGTTCCATTAGTAACAGTAATGCATATTATGGGGGAAGAACAGAATACTGTTACGCTGATTAAAAAAGAGTACGTACCAATTCTTTATAGTAATACTAGAATATTAATGGGTTGTTTATTTAAAAATTTGCAAAGATTAGTGCTTTGTACAAAACTCCTGGTGGCTTTCTCCTGCCACAGCTTGTTGCCTGAGCATGGTTTCAGTCGGCCTCAATTGTGCAGCCCTGCAATCCTTTCCAGGGGGCTGACAGCATGGACTGCACTTTTCCTTCCTCATGCTCTCATGTCACGCTTCTGCACTCCAGACTGTTAGGTTCAAATGCTGTGTCACAAGGGTAGCAGGATAAAGGGTCTGTTTGTTCCTTTTTGTCTTTGGAAAAGCAAATAAGGAAAATAAATAATTTTATTAAGGAGGCAAAAATAAATGACCCTTTCCCACCAAAGCACAGTAATGAGAATGAGTTGGAATGAAAAACAGGAGCTGGCAAGAATTTTTTCCCCTGTTTGCCCAATCTTCTCACATGCAAGTCCTTTTCCTAAAGAAATATTGCTGGATTTCTCAATTTTTTCCACTCCCAGAGAATCTCTTTTAGAGAGAGGGGTCCTGCTCTCTATGCACTATGATATCAGGACCTAAGGGTACTGTAGCTTATGGTTCAGGGTGCTCTAGTGCTATAAGATACTGAGGGAGAAAACCCTACATCAATCCTCTCCTGTATTTCAGAAATTTATTACTGGCTTCCTTATCATATCCAGACTCAGTAATGAGCCACAGAAGAATAATAATCTCGGCGATTACTGTGCAGTAGAAACTAGACCAGCCCTTTTACAAAAACAAAGCATTATTTTTGAGGCAATAACTGCTCAGACGTGCTTGCGTTTCAGCAGTATTGTTTAAGGCAGCTTTTTTCAACTTTATACTATTTCAGGCTTTTTTATTATTATTCTTATTTTTAATCTTTGACCAGAACAACAAGGGATAACCTATTCTCTGCAGAAATTCTCTGGATGTGAACAGTGGAATATAACCTAGAGAAATTGGAGTTTGTGTGGGGGCAGGGCAGGAAAGAAGGGTATAGATAGAGTACTTAGAAACCAGGCTTCTAAATTTTATTGGCTTTATTATGAGATGATATACAGGCTGCCAACACTTGTTCAGGTTTTTCAATGAACATTTCTTCTATAGTGAGACTTTTTTCAATTTTTTCCCCTCCAGATTTGATAAGCTCCTTTCTGTCGTACCTTGCTGCTCTTCGCTTACATCACTTTTTGCAGCCATGGACTGAGAAGTGTGAAAATATAAATATTTACACATAATATTCAGTGATGTGCCAGCATTTCTTACTGTACTAGCTATAAAGATAATAACAAAATATATGTTGAATAAGCCCTCTGATTTCTGAAATTAACAAGGAAGATTTGAACCATACCAGGAAGAATTCATGGAAAGGCTTGTCAAACATTGGATCAGGCTGCCCAGGGAGGTGATGGAGTCACCATCCCTGGAAGTATTCAAAAAAAATGACTTGGTGTGGCACTTAATGCTTAAGTTGACAGGGTGGTGTTCAGTCAAAGGTTGGACTTGATGATCTTGGAGGTCTTTCCAACCTTAATGATTCTATGATATGAAAAGCAAGAGCAAGAAATACAGTCCTCTGTTCAGCTGGCAGCTGTCTTAGAGTGCTGTGTCCTGTAGCTAATCCTTGGGCTAGATACATTTGGCAAGTCCCTGGTGGTGCAATGGCTACTCAGGTCTTATTGATAGAACTGGATCATACATCTGCCCTGCCTCAAGACCATAGGAGCATCAGTGACATGACTATTTGGAATGATAAATACAGGAGATGTGGCACAGACTTGGGCCATTTCCGGCTCTTCTACCAAACAATATCTTTACAATGACATCTTTTTTGAATAACTTTGGAAATTACCAAAGTTATTTAAAAATACAACTTATAATGTTTTAAATTAAAATAATTACAATCCATTAGAGAGAGTCTGTGGCTGATTTGGTTGGGGTTTTTTTTTTTCCAAACAGAATTATTGCTCTTCCTCTTTTCTATTTCAATAATATGTAATAAGAAAAGAAAGCAGGAAAGACAAATTTAAGAACACTGCTATAATTACTAATGACCCAGTTTCATCATAAGATGCAAAAATATCTGGAAATTCTATTTTATGTTCAATATGGCTTCTGTCATTCTTAGAAGATGCAGCCTTATCCAATAAAAATATTGTACTTAAAATGTAAGTAGGCTTGTTCCAGTTCCACTAGTGGAGCTTGCAAAGCTAGGAAAAAGTAAATAGGACCAAGTTAATGTGAAAAATTACTTGCCTGACAGAAATTAAAACTGGTCAGATTACCATTGGTTTGAGCCCTTGGCACTAACTGGTGTTTTCAAACTTGATGTTAATGAATCCTTCTCCATGTTTAGAAATCAGTATAATGCAGATCAGATGCAGATTCCTTCTGCCTGTTTCCTCACCAACCTACAAATTGAAGGACAGGGGCTCGAATAAGTCTGTAAAGGCAACATTCTATTGGCCAGGACACCTCATATGATACCGTGCATCTCTCCAGGTAAACATACCTGAGAAGACAGTTACTTGTGAATGCTGAAGTCAGCATCTTATATGCTTTTTGGGAAAAGCATCTTTGGTGAAACTGCTAATACATGTTTTTTAAATAATTTCTGTTTTGCTTCGGAAAATGTTGGTGGCTGAGAAATGCTGTTTTGTTGTCAAAAAGCTAGGTGAGCACAGAATAATTCTTCATCATAGGTTCAGCTTTTCTGTGCATTAAATTGTTAATGAAATAAGTGGTAATTAAACATTAAAATTCCAAATGCTATTTGGCTTACAAATTTAGATCTGGCAAATGAGTTTGGAAGTGACGAGGCAACATACATCTACAGAACCAGTACAAACTGTTCTATCCCAGGCTTCACTGTTCCCTGTGGCATGGTAGGCTTGGCTGTGCAGGTATTCTTAATATTCTATTTAGCTGTCCACAAGCAGCACAAAGGAACAGAATTCTTACATTTTATTCTGAAGTCCCTTTTATAAATACAGCTATTCAATTCCTGGTATTAAAGACAGATACATAACTATACCATGAATATATGTATTATTTCATGTTAACTCCATTCCCAATAACATACTGAACAGTGTGAAAATGAAGGTAGGTCATAGTTCATTGAAAGGTTAAAATCGGAGCAGTTTCAAGAGGGTAATTATTGTAACTAACAGCAGTTGCCTTTTTTTTTAATATCCATGCTGATATTGAAATACAAAACTCAGTTTATTCAAATGAGAGTAAAGGGACTAAATGTAGAGGACACTGGCCCTTTTGGGATGGTAGTTAAAATGAAGTACCAAAAGAAATTATCACATTAAGGTTTGGTTTGTAAGTCCTGCTACAGACTGATATTTCAGTCCTTTGTGTGCTCCATCCTTTCAAACAGTATTTGTGTTGGCACTTCACTGTCCTTTCCCACACAGCCTCACACTAGGGTTTTTGGGAACTGATGCTATTTGGGAGGATTTTTTATTTAAATATTTCCATCTGTAACAAAGCTCATAACATAGGGAAGGCCAAGACAAGAGAACTAATATAGTTAGGAGAGAAAGCAGGGTAGTCACAGCCAGTACACACCAGCTGTGGTAAGTGAGCCACTCTTCCATTTGAGAAGTTTTGTGGATTTGAGCAGGTCAAGTGGAACAACCTTCTATTATGGGACTGTGAAAAAAATATAGAAATCCATTCTGGTGCACCTTTTTCAACACTAGGTGCTCAGCCATCAGAGGGTAAGTATAAACACGAGTTAAAAAAGATCATTTTGACTATACACATTACACAGACAGGAGAATATTAGATTAAAGAATACCTTGACCACATGGAAATCACTAAATAAATGTTTCCTTCACAGGGAAACGTCTTCTACTTATTGCTTTCAGCATTAGATCTTTTTTCAAATCAAGCTTTTATTCTGGTTACAAAAAAAAAAAAAAAATTGAAAGGTTTATCCATCAAAAAACTGCCAGTGACATCACTACTGCTCTGTCATCCTCAACAGAATTATTTTCATGATGTTCTTTGCAAGCATGGAGAACAAATTATGAGAAGACCATCTGTTACTGTGTAGTACTACACCTGCTTAGTTGTCTTCTGGTGTAAAATGTAAAATATTAAATGTCATAATTGGAATTGCAACTGCCACAGCAAAAATAACAAAAATCTGAAATGAAAGCTTGTACTGAATCTTTAATCTACATGTAAAACACAAAGTTTTCTTCTGGAAACTGATGGGAAATGTTTCTCAGCTAGAGACCTCAGACTTTGCTCAAAAACCTCCAGCCATCCAAACAACTGCTGCTCTGGTGACCTGTGAGGTTTTTTGATGTAATTCTACAGAGTAAATAGTAATGGTTTTATTTTTGAAGTATTGTATTGTTTAAAACAGCATTTATAGGGAATTAAAAAGGAAGTAGTAGTATTGAATGTCTGCTGTATCATGTAAGATGAGCAGCTCAGCCTTGCTAACTTGCAATGAGGTGTTTTCATAATCCGCAGCTCACCCCACCACAAACTTCATAAAAAATGGCTGAAAAGAGTCACTGTTCCTTCTAAGTTCAGTCAGAAACAAAAGGAGAAGGGGCTGCCCCCTGTCACACTGAGAACTGCCTACACTGCATTAGTATGCTCCATGACAAGTGAAGATCAGGAGACCATGCACATAGGAAAATAATTAGACTATGGCAAAAGAATGACTTCCTGAGAAAGTATGTGAAAAATAGTAGAAAAGTCTATAATCTGTCAGAAATCAATAACATAATAATTTACACATATACTATATTTACAGTCAGTTTTAATTTACCTTTTAGCAACCCAACACAAAATAATGTTAAGAAGTGAAGTGTAAGAACAAAATTTCATGATAGACAAGACACTTTTTGTCTAATATTTATATATATACAGATAATGCTTCTGTCATTAGAATACACATACACAGAGCTGTTTCACACGCTAGCAGACAGATCAACAAAAAATATACCTACTCACTGATATACTTTTTACAAGTGTTAATCACTTCTGTCTTTCATCTTCATAGATAGAAAAATAACTTCCCACTATGTGAACATGTGTCAGATAGGATTATTAATGTTCCATTATTACTCTCACAGTAGAAGATTGCATTAAAAAAATATTAGCTTTTAGCAACGTTCCCTTTTTCCTGTTCTTCTTTTCTTGTCCATTTCCTATCTCATTTGTTGGTTTTGGCTACAAATGCAAACCCTGAACTTTTACTTCACCACATGCAACAGGATAGATTTTGGTGACAGAAGCCTGAGTGCCCAAAATGAAATTACAAACTACATTTGGCATGAAACTGTTAAGTCTTTGTTTTAGAGCTGGGTAACACCACAACGCCCCAGAAAGAATATCAATTCAGTGTCTTCCTCACCAGTCCCCCTTGCTGGCAGAAAAGATTTGCTACCAACAGCCTTAGGGGCTTCCTCTTACAGAGCACCACTGGTCAGGCAGGTGTGAGCAGGCAAGGAGCAGTGACTGTCAGGGCTGGAAAGAGATGGAAGTGTGGCACAGTGAGTGTGTTCTGTGCCAGACACATCCAGGCAGGAAGAATGGAAACACATCAAACAAAGTTTCATATCTCACCCACACAACCAGCTTTTGCCCAGATCCCTCTGATTTTGAATTACTGGATTCTTACTCAGTCTTTGAATTCACAGTTAATTTTCTGAAAGACTGAATTAGTTCCACGGGAAGTCATACTTTTCCGGGAGGTATAGGCATAGGCTAGAACAGACAGTTCACTGCTCCTGAGGCACTAAGAGTACTCTGCATGCACATACGAATCCCAAGATCCATTTCCCTCATCACTGAAAAATACTGACGGGGGGCGGGGGGGGGAAGGTAAATACTGAAAAAAAAAAAAAAGGATAATGCAAAGGTTTTAGTCTCTCACACCACAAATATGACAAAGGTGACACTGTTTCCCTGATGTGAAAGGTCTTGAGAGGAGTGAAGCTGCATCTACCACATCTTACCTTAAATCTTGTGCCCCGTGGTGTAAGCAGAGGAGGCAGAACAAGCTTCTCATTCAATACACTTAAGACTTGTTGACAGATGCATTTTCTAAAACCTAGAAGGGCAAGTTAGAAAATCCATTTGGATTTTATGCTGATGCTGGTGACCTGCTTTGTTAGCTCTCAGTTAAGCTTCTGCACTCCCTTGTGGCCCCAGCCACTGTCTTTAATATTTACTGAAGAAACTTTTATATCTTTTGGGGCATAGAAAACCTTAAAAAAAAAAAAAGTGAACTCCACTACTTAAAGTAACATTTGAAAAACAAAAATCAAAGCAACCAAAAAAGCTTCACAAACCCAGAAGGATGTAAATTTCCTTGTCTAATTTTACTGGTATATGTTTTGATACAGCCAATGCACAAAGCTATTTTAATGGTACCTATAATAGGTTCTGAATATTAATATTCCTATTATATGCTTTTTTCCAACCATCCCTGTTAGAGGCTTTTATAGCTAGATGCATGAGATGAAAAGCAATTCAGGAATAGCTGTCTTTTGCCGCTTTAACTATCAAACAAACTACTAGGGAGGTAAATTTGCCTTCTCAACCTAGACACCAAAATAGATCTAACAGAGAATTGATAGCAGAAGGATCTTCAAGAAGTCGTAAATAGAAATTTTTGGTTTCTCTACATCTTTCACTGTGTTCTTTTCTGGACAGACTCCCAGACTTGGGGGCTTGCTAGTGTATTGCCCCTACACTTCAGGCAAGTTGAAAGCTTTCATTTACAAAGAAATTAATGTCTGACAATATGCATCGGCTTTTTCTAATGAACTCCTTAAATCAAGGTTCACTACAAAAATAAATATCTATTAAAACTTTACCTATACTTCATACATTTGTGCACATCCACAGGTGCACATGACAAAATGAAGCCTAGCACTTTTAGCAATTTTTAGTTTTGGAATAAGCATCAAGAAGTCTGTTTCCACAATTTATTTTGTAAAATGTATTAAAAAGTAGCAACTTAATTATTTTCAGAAGAAAACAGAAAGTTTTCTGAGGTCAATTATACATTCACTCTACATGAGTTGGGGAGATACTTAATGCAGTCAGTCTGTCCTTATACGGAAATATAATCAAAATCACACCTACAGCTGAGCATATCACCTGCAGCTCAACAGCAGCACCTCCATGAACTGTTTGCAACCTATTGCTCGTAGAGTTTATACCACTGGAAATCTAAGACAAGTCTTGGGGGAAAAAAAAAAAAACATTTTAAAAAGAAAATAAAATAATAAATGCAAGATGTAAAACAAAACAAAACAAAACAAACAAAAAACCCCCCAAAACCAAAAAACAACAACCC
>VZRL01005207.1:217812-284350 GCA_013397895.1 Origma solitaria | reverse complement strand
CCCCCCGCCCCGAAACAGGGAACTTAGTCCAGCTTCTCTTGCTGCCTAGTGTTACTAAACTCGATTGCAATATTCATGAGTGACACAGGAAAAGGTCAGTGGCTCTTAACATGGCAAATACAAAATAAAACCATTTCAATTTTCTCAGCTCAACCACCATTTGGGACTGCAGTGTACCAGAAAAACAGACAGAATCCCAAGTTCCACTTCTGACACAGAATTTCACCTGATTAATGGCACCCTGACTGCTAACTTGATGCTTGTCTGAGGTAAAAATCACTTTTCAGGCCTGCCTTACTCTTGGTTCACATACCTCAAATGTCCCTGTAGACCATATTTTATACAGTGGGCCTTTATATAGTTTTATGTAAGGTTCCAAGGACATGGTTATAAGATTTTTTTCTTTTTTCTTAAGTGTATTTTGGTCAGGTTAAACTTTAAGGTTTACTTTGTTCCAAAGGGTCTGTAAGGATGAATGTTTGATCACAATGTCTGAAAGCTCTTAACTATTTCCTTATTTGCACAGTAGAAGAAAAAAAAAGAAAAAAGAAAAAAAACTATTTTAATGAGATATTCCCCATGATGAGAATATTTTGAAGAGTTGCAAACATTACTCTAACAGTGGCAGAAGTCAAACCATACACCAAATGCTTCATAATTTGTAGTTTCCTTTGCTAAGCATAATACCTTATTCTGTCTGGAGTTCAAAACACTCTTCTAAGATGTTAAGCCACTTCCCACAAACTTCACGCTCAGGAAGTTTGAATTGGCTGCTTTTCCAAAGAGGTTGAAGGATGCCAGTGTTCTCAGCTTCATAAACTCAAAATGAACTTGTATTCATGTTTCAGATCAAATGAATGACTTGAGTTTTATGTTTTATTTTTTAATCACTGTGGTGGCACTTCGGAATCCAAATATCCAGTTCTCTTTTTTTTTTTTTTGTCTTTGCAAGCATTTGCTCTCATATTTTGCCTAGTTTGCTTGACATAACCATTAGCTTCAGACTTTTCACAGCAAAAATACACAAACATGGATATTGCATTTCTAAATCAGAGGCTGAGGGTGAACTCAAAAAGGCTCCATAAAAATAAATAAAACAAATAATAGTCAGATAAAATAGATGATACACAGTGGTCTCAACACACCTGAACTGATCCACTGAAACATGTCTCAGATTTATTTTCTTTCTTCAGATTGTGCTTATTGAATTTACAAGCCTTAGACATTTTGATTTGAATAATATACTAAGTAGCAGTGATAACAGCACTACCACCAATATACTTTCCTTAGCTCTGGAGGAAAACAAACTGAACCAACCAAAGAGAGGAAACAAAACAAAACAACTCAGTAGTTATCCCAAGGACTTCTAGAGCAGCATCAGGCCAAAAGTAAATTTTGAGATACAGTTGCTCATGGATATAACATGAGACTTTTTAAAAGTACCCCACATAAACCGAGCTAAAATGAAACGAATAGTACAAAAGAAAACACACTTGAAAGTTTTAGGCATAAAAGTCTTAGGTCCAAATTCTAGCACAGCCTTATGAACTGCTACTCTGTAGATCTGAGATAGGTTGTCTCAAGACTCAGCAAGGACAATCTATTCTGAAGGTATTCAGGCTCGTCAGCCAAGGGGCCATTGTCTGCACAGAAATAATGTGAAGCAGTCACAGTTCCTATTTTCAGCCATGATCTAACTGAAGATGAGGGTATTTAATGTCTCTAAGCACTTCCTGAATTGCATAGCTCTAGTTAACTCTTCCACAAGAGCAGAGTCCTGAATTTCACCCTCCTTTTAGATCTCCTCTCCTCCTTATGAGTTTTCTCACTTTTTGAAACAAAAGCCAGAGTGACTCAACTGTCAGGTGTGGATTTAAGAGACTACAGGATTTTCATTCAGGCACTAGACAGGACTACTTATAATAGGGGGTGGAAAATGGAATGAAAAAAGCACAGGGGGACAATGCTGCTGCCAACTGATTGTCAGCTGGTGTACACAGCCCATCACACTTTTGGAGACAGCCTAACAAATTTCTCTTAGTGACTGGAAGGATGGGCAGCTGAGCTGAATATATTGCTTTTACCTTCATTCCTCATGTGCACCAGACACCACCCTGACACAGACAGAGACTGAGTCCCTCTGAAGCATATTTGGATTCAGCAAATTTGTTATAGTTGAAAGCAACAACTGTCAATACCTAAAAAGCAGACAGAAAGCTTTCCAGAAGCTCAAAATGTCTCCAAATTATTGAAAGAACTGTTTTACACATTTTCCATGTTTATTCGTTTGAAGGGTTGGATGTTTGGGTGCTTTAAAAAAAAAAAGCTTTAGAAGAAATGAAAAGGAAACCTTAGAAGTCTTCAAAGAAATACAGCTACTACCAAACATAAACCAGCACTATAAAACAGTCACAGTCACATCATTTAAAAATTGTTTTTCATGTAACTGATCTGCACTACAATAAATATTCTGGACAGTAGATGTCCTAATTGTAACTTGGCAACACCTTTTGGCTGCACCAACATGTTTAAATAAGGTGTCAGACAGTTATTGGGTAAAATCCACCTTATAAGGCAAAGAAGATACTTCAATTTGAGATGTGCAATAAGCAACAAACAATATTAGGTTTTGCTTTGGAGATTAAATAAATGTAATAAATGTGAATCTGATAAAGTTGGGTTAAGCTTTTAAAAAAAAATATTTGTGACATTTTCCTTGTCTTAATAACATGGACAGTTAGAATAATCCCTGAACTCTCTTAATGTGCTGTTCTCAGTCAGGGAATTTATCAATAAAACTGGTGAATTTATTCACAAGATAAAAATAACGAGGCCATTTGGGAGATCAAAGATAACCTCCATCGCTGCCCAGTGTTGGAAAGGCAAGTCCATTCCACTATGTTAACACAAAGGTCAGATAAGCCCTTTTTTATACAAACAATAGGCAAAAGTGCCCTGAGACTCTGAGAGCCCATAAACTTCAGACAATATATAAAAATGGGTTCAGATTATCTCCAGGCACATCCAGCCAATCAATCCTACTCTCCAGACTCAAGCTTTGTTGGCCAAATAAATGCAAAAAATAATGTTATTTACTGTGTTGTAAGGAAGAAAAAGGTAAAGCACAAGGAAATGCTACAAGTCACAGTATGAAGTATAAATAGCTTTAGGCTTTAGAAAATATAAGCCCAAGAACAGAGCATTTCTGGATAACAAACACAAGGACTCGTTTTAGAAAAATGCATGCAGAAAGTCTTAAAATAACTGACAGTTTTACTTTGTAGTTCTACTTCACTGTTTTTCCAAGCTATTTTGGAAACTTTTGAGATTTGTCTTTTCTGTCAAGAATGAATTTCAGTTGCAATAAAAGACTTATTCCACCATTGCACAGGTCTTTCAATAACAGGACACAAGCTGCAGTGCATTCAGAGTACCAGCTTATCATTGTCTACAAATATCCAATATATCCAAGAGAATTTAAGTGGGTTAAAAATATCACAGAACTAAACAATCACTCAAGGTTTGAGAACTCCTTGCTCCTGGAAAATGCCACAGATGCCAAAACAGCTTATACAGGTCAGAAGCAAAAATTCAATGAATTTTTCTTGATACAGACACTGTAACAAAGATAGAGTCAGATTTCTTGACTGATGGATCCCAGGAATACAGGGAATAAAGGTATTTGAACACAGCTCATCACATTATATTGAAAAATCAATTAAAATATGTGACAGAGTTGGTATAAGAGTTCAGACAAAGATTTGAGGATAATGAAAAACAGTGAGGGTAAGACATATCATGGGTTAATATGAAGTGACCATGCAAAGTAGATTGTCATCTGCATAGATATTTCCAGCTACCAATGTAACTCTGGTCTAAAGCTCACAGAAAATGCACAGTATTCAGCACATATTAAATGAAAATGTTTCTGTTCTATACATTGAACTAAATACATCCCTCCACTCAAATACCTGCAAGTCTTGTTAACTAAACAAAAGCATGCTCTGAAAAAGGAATTACTGTTACTAGATCTGAGCAAGGCCACTGGGATCTTTTGTTTTGAATCCAACCTAAATTAAACCATACAATTGGACCATATGATGATGTCCATTTCAAATACCTACAGATTTTAGATGTTAAGTCAGGATAGAATCGATTATATAAGAGGATAGTAAAACACACAGCTTTTGGACCGTACATGCTTTGATTGCCAGGTTATACTCAGTATTTCAAACCTTATCAGCTGAAATAAAGAGAATCAGGAGGACTGGGGATAGTAGAAAAAAGAAACTCAGTACTATGAACTTTTCCCTTACAATCCTTTCTGGTCATGTCTTTGCAGCTAAACAGTTCTCTCTTTCAGTAAGTCACATGACAAATGTTAGCTGTTAACCCAATTTAAACTATTTTTCTTTCCTTTTCAGTACATTCCAATCAGCAGCATGAACCACAAACAGTGCCCAGCAATTGGTGAGTGGCAGATGCCCGAATACCATGTTTTTCATCTCCTTTCAATATCCTTGACTCATGCATCCTGTCTGAGCTAATGTTAGTTTCCTGATTGCAGTGTGTCTCTGCCCTTGGACTCTAAATAAGGGCCTGAACCATCCCAGAAAGCTCACTCTTCCTAGCTAGACTTCAGCTTCACTGTGCTTTTAGTGACTGTCTTTCAAAACTATCCTATTTTGCCAGTTCACATCTGTAGTTTCCAGATTTACATTGATATAGCAGTCCATTTATTTTTCCTCTGATTTTAAAGTAATGCCAGATTATCACAAAAAAACTAATGTTCAGTTCTGACTTTATAGAACCTCTAAGAAGAAAATGATCTACCACTACCAACAGTTACACTCACCATACTCCCATTATTACATTATCCCATTCCTGCACTTGAACGAAATGCTCCCAAAACGGATCTGAACCAGAAAAAGAAACATTCCTTGTTTGTAATGTACTTGTGCCTTTATTTGCCCAATACTCTGAAATTCTCCTCTCCAAATTACTGTCCTGATTTAGACACTGTAGCAGTAATTTCACACTACATAGCACCATTTAATATTTCTGTGAGTATGAAGTACAGTGATGCCTAGTCCAAGAACCTGAGCTTTGAAAGTAAAAGGATGCCTGTTAGAACAAAAGACAAAATGGGGGGGAAGTAGCTTTATTTTTAGCTCTGATTCGGGAATATCAGCCAGGAACAGAAAGAAAAGAGCAGAGTTGCCAAGTAGCAAATTTTCATAACTACCCTAGCTGTGATTAAAGTACAAAGAGTTATAGTTCTGTAGCAAACTCATTAATAGCATTAACTAAGGATGCAAAACAGTTGTCTTTTTTCATCCTTTTATGCCACAGTTAATACAAAACTCAAATTAGGGTCATTGCCTTTATTTTTCCATATATATATATGGCTACAGCAGTGGGCCATATAAATTCTATGACAGAGTTGGACAAATGCTTTATTTAGCTAATAATTTCAGACTTCAGTTTCATGCACTTCCATGTTCAGTTATTTACTACAGAGTCCTTTTTCTTTACCATTAAAACTTCCCACTATTTCCTTAATATTAAAAATATTTCCCCCAGACTTTGTGACAAAGAAATACCTCTATTTTACAGAGTAACCAAGATACAAGGTCCATACAGAAAGAATGTGGCCCAGCCAAGGTTCTAGATTTCCTGAGACTCAGTCCAAAACTTTCTCCTCTATAGCCTTTTGATCTTTTCTTTCCTTCATGAATGACTATGCTATAAAATATCTCTGTCTAAAGAATAAGCTTTAAGAACAAATACACACTTTAGATTATTTAATCAAACAGGCATTTTAAACAAGACTTGAGTCTTACCCAATTTCAATTATATATTCAACATATGCAAGCTTATATGAAACTATAGGCACCTAATGCTGTAAACATGTTCAAAAGTTTCAGCAAATATGAATTCGTGGCCAATGAATTGTGCTCAAACAGCTCACAAAGAAGCACAGATATCTTTAGTTTTCAAAAGATCAGCATGTACATTATTTGGGCAATGAGACAACATACAAGGCCAGAAGTCTACAGGGTTCCAATTCAAATGTACTTACTCAAGTAAGAGAATGTATATCTAAGTAATAATTGCCTCAATAATTATTGAGTAGAGGACAGTGTCTCACCTTAAACTCTGACAACAGAGGAAGAAATAGTAACAACAGCAGCAGCTGCATACTCTAGCACTTTGATTAGAAACTTTAGGCAACAGATACAGCTTTTTTTGGTCAGTTGTGTTTTTAAAATGGGGAATAATGCTATTACGTCAAAGTGCTGTCCACCCAAAAGAAACAAACTCAAAAGATGAGGAAAGTGAAGGATAAATGGGAAGGCAGGAAGTGGCAAAGCATGTTTTGCAAGGTATAAAATCATACCTTGCTTCTTCATAGACTTCTGGTTGGGAAGGGAGGTTACCGTATTTTCCTTTTTCCATGGGCCCTTTCTGCTGATTATTCACAGTGTTTATTCTGCCTACCAAAGGGCTGTGAAGGCATTAGCCACTCTACCACCAGGCAGGGTACCATAGACAGTGCAGAATCCCACTGCAGAGTTCTGGCTGAACCAGACTCTTCTGCACCAAAACAATCCAGTAGCAATGCTACTGGTGAGACACTCAAAATCATCTCCTAGTGATGCTGTGATGACCATGATAAGGAGCTTTACTTGCTTTCTGGTTTTAAGCACTGGGCACTCTCCTTCATTTGTGAAACAAACACACACACACAACCAACCCAAACCCAACTTTCAAATGATGCCATTTGTTTCTGATTGCACTACCTTTTTAATACAAAATATCTGAAGACACCGTTCAGTTTACAATAATGCATTTCAATGCTGAAGAAATGGTAAGCGGAGTAAGATGGTAAGTATCACAATCCTGTTTACCCCAAGAAATTACATAGGGTGTGCAATGCACAGCAGATTTCTACTATGATTTTCACACTGTGTTGTTAAAGAGACAGTGAAAAAGAAAAAAAGCAAAGGAGTGATTTTTGTTCTGATTTAAAATTGTTCAGAAAAGTCTATACTGGAATCCATGCTGTGAATCTGCATTATTCAGATGACACTTAATTGCTCAATTTGTGGAAGGAAATTATAGCTCATAGCCCCCTTGGTATCTGCAAGGAAGCTACCAAAGACGCAGGAGAAGGAACTCATTATATTCCTCACAGTATTTTTAAACTTCCCTATTCTTGAACCAAAGCATAGACTTGATCTTGATTATCTGTTCAGACCATTTATAATGCATATGTGCAGATTAAGACAAGAAATCACTTCTTCCTGGCTGTGCAAGCATTGATCACAATAGCAGTCCCTAAGACCCATAATTTTCAGCCTCATTCACAAAGCTTTTCCAAGCTGTATTTACAGATCTCATAGTTATACACTTCAAAATTTGATTCTCTCCCCTCTGAAGTGAGGGCAGCATGGGAGTGGTGTACAGACAGGGAAGAAGTCTTCCTAAATTAAGCATTAAAAAAAGGTATCTTACCTTAACTGAGAAGTAACTATAAAGTTATGTCTATAAAAAGTCCTTTAACATAGGTTTACCATGATAGGTGTGATACTAAACTGGATATAAAACCTATAAGGGAATATCTTGCCTAGGTTTTTTTTCTTTGGGGGAGGGGGGTGTTTGTTTTCTTTTTTTTTGTATGTGTGTGTGTGTGGTGTGTAGAGTTGGTTTGGTTGGTTCATTTTTGCCTCTACTGACTGTAGTCCTTGAAAACTCTTGCTACACTACCTTGACAAATCTTTGCTGAAGATGGCCTTTGGATGTAGAAGTGTTTTGAATTAGACGTTTTGAATTAAGTGTTTTGTAATTAAGACTATCACAATTTTAGTTCTTGAACATATTTGGCAATCGAATTTCTTCAGATCAAAGGTCAATGGTTTCTTCTTGGAAGCTGTTTATACTCCAGTGTAGAGCTTTCCAGGAACTGAGTTGCACTGATATTATTCAGATATTTCTCCGTATACAATGTGTCCTGCTAAGAACCCAATTCAAGTCTTCTGCTGTTGCAAATGCAAAATAACAGAATGTGACAGAAATGTGACATTTCACATAAGCTGAATTCACAATTGAGAACAGAGCACATATGAAATCATTCTGAAACAGTCTCAATGGTTGAACTGACCACAGTTATTTGTATTACTCCTAGCTTTTTAAGGTATATTTTATCTTGCACCTATCAGAGAATGCAAATGTACAAAGACACAGAATGCCTACATCATGATATTCAAAGAGCTTATCTGTTTCTGTGGGTGGCTATGAAATGTTGATATGTTGCCCACACAGCTGATCTGATTGTTGTTAGCAAGTTGTATTGATAAAGCTGGGGGAGACTGTGGCAGTAGCATGAGTCAGACCGAGAAAAACTTACTGGCAGCGTATCCACATGATACTGGATGCAGCACTAATTTAATCAGGAATATTCCAAGCAGGCCTGAATATAAACTACCATTTTCAACTTGGTCTCAAGAATGTAAAGAATTTAATTTTTAAGATTTATGCCTCATTCTTGTCCACAGGGAGCAGGAGCCCTAACCGTCTATTGCTCTGGATTCCAAGATTCCTCTCGTATCATCTTATTAATAAAACTGTCAGTCACCAGACTGATCTTCCATTTTGTTCTAGATTTCTTTATTTTACTGTGGCAAGGAGCTCTCAACGACTATTAATTGCTTTTAATTGATCACCTACACTATTAAAATGAAACAATATCTAAGAGAAAAGTGCATTTGAAATCAAGTTATATTTTAAAATGCTGCATGGAAAAAACATGCGATTATCATTCAACTACTGTGAGGAAGAGATAGAAGATTCAGTTCACCATAATCTATGAGCTTTTCAAGACAACATGATGAAGTTACGTAGGATCTTGGACTGATATTCAATGGGGGTGAATGCAGAACTTCCTTAGAAAGGGGTAAGCAAATTCTTAGGGATTGGGAATTACCGGCTAGAGGGGCCCTATACCTATTCTTTCAAGGAGAACACCTTTTTTTTTTTTTTTTTGGTATATGTGGATGAGCACAAAGATCTAAGCACATTTAGAAGCTAACCCAAATAATCCAAGATTTGTTCTCAGTACTGGTTATCTACTGGGTTGTTGTGGTTTTTTTTAATAAGAAGAAATAGAATCATTAAAGATGATGAGGAAAGGAAATCTATCTACCTTAAAAATAGTTTTTAACCCAATAGGTACATGAAAATGTTCTGTAGATGGGATTAGGAAACCTATGTCCTGACTTGTTATTTATCACTGCTGGATTTAAGTCATACATTTTCCTTTAAAGCCTTAAAAATTGTGTCAGTACCAAATTTTTTTTTGTTTCTTGAGAGATAATTAAATAATTTACTCCCTTAATAAGACCTTGCTACTATTACAAGGAAACGGAATTTTAATTTGAAATCAAGTGTAGATGCTACTTTTTTTCAGTGTAGTGCTGACACAAGCAATTAATCCATGTTCTTTTTTATTTCCATCTCCATCAGCCCTCCCAAGCTCCTGGCTATAGACTCGGAGTAATTTCTTATTGAAAGACTGTTTCTTATACTGTTCTTGTGACTTCTGTGAGGAAGCCACACTAAGAGTTTCTGGGCAAATACTGACCCTAAAAGCAGTGTCTATTCTAATTTTTAAAGTGGGCTGCACCAGCATTATCACAATCTGTCTAACAACAAAGTCTAAACACACCTTCAAGGGAATGGTATATTTATACAAAAAATGTCTACATTTTCTGTGGAGCTAGCCAAATTACAATCCTAGTAAGATACATCTACAACACTTGCTAAATCTTCCAATTATCATCATATTGGGTATTCCTTTTGTCTTGTGTGCTTTTGCAACTGTATTTTTTTTATTTGCGGATGAAACCGTAAAGACATTTAATGCATAAAGTGTGGATTATCAGCAAATAACAGAAAACATGAATTCCAATGACACAATATCCATTAGCAAGGGTTCTGTCCTCTTAGCTCAGCTACATACTGTAAATGAACTCAGAGTATAACACAATTTGAAGAAATGGAGGTTTTTTATACTATCTTCTTTTAAAATGTTGCCAGCCTGAAACATTCCTTATAACAAATACAATGATTCCTATGCTATTTTCTTTTACATGCTTTAATTTTGAGCTTTAAACATTAATGTTTTCAGCCAGTCTGCAGTTCCTTGCAGTTCTTTTTGCTGCACATAATATGCATCTTTAAAGTCTCAAGCCTTCAGCCACAACACATCATTGAAACAAGCAAAACTACTGTTGATCCCACACATCTGGAAACCATAGCTTCAGGACAAAAAACAAAATACAACAAAACCCAAACAAAACGAAGCAAACAAAAAAACCGCACAAAATATCACCCCACCAAAACCAACCAGAAATTCCTACTGCTAATTTTATTTGGTCATACATAACCTACTTTTAAGTAGTTTTATACATCAGGATTGCACTGCAAACTTTGCAGTTAATTTCCATTTTTTATATAGTATGCATAATACTGATGTAAACTCTGTCTCTACTAAGCAATCTAAAAAAACCTCAAACAATTTTCTGTCAGAAAAAAGTGTTTTCTGCAACTAAAACAGATTTTAACTTATGAAAAGAATTATAATTTGTAGTGATTCTTTACTAATTAACTTTTTGTAAAATAGGTATTTTCACCTAAGTTATAAACAACAGAGGAGAAATTAACTCAGACAGTTCCCATATTCTTTTTTGTTACTCTTTCAGATTATGTTATATTCCTAGACTCTAAGATCAGGATGGCAAGAACATTTTAATTTCCATTGCTATCACTGAGGAGGAAGAACACTGATCATCACATGAAAGACTTACTCCTCAAGCATTCTGCATTGCATGCATTTCTGCAGAGTATTTAGATATACCATGGTGAAAGGGATGCTTGTGAATGCCCTGGCAGGTGCTGGCCCATAAAATAACCCTAAAACAGAGTTCTGATAGGTTCTGCAACCTGATCTGTTCAGAAAATCTGCACAAGCAGGTATTTCTGTATTTTGCCCTAAACAAACAAGCCATTGATTAGCTCCCGACACCCCAATGCTTGGAAGAATACACGCGGAGGTAGTCTCTGCCACCGAAACCCATATATATATGCCTATAATCCATTTATCCAAGATGTAAAATAACAGATGGACGCATATAGGTACATTCCCTGCTGGCTGTCATCCAGAGCTAGACAGCTTCCCCTCACTGTATTTATTCAGTAACATCAGCCCCGTGTTTGAGCTGGGAGCCTCTCCTGTGGCAGCAGCCATGAATCCTTAAATAAGTCAGGCAAGGTTAATTACCAGTGTGTTTATGTATAAAGATGATCTGTGAAAAGAAAGATTAAATACAGGTAAAACACCAGGTTGTTTGTTTAAGCTTTTCATTGCTGTAGAAGTAATTTTCTATCTCATGATCACAGCTATCAGAGCACAGCTCTTTATTTTATTTCAGAAGGGGATTCACTCAATGTTACTCTATTTGATCAAAAATCAGCACCCACACAGCACATATTTTCCTGCTCATAGGCTATCTGTGTTGCTAGGTTGGGCAGTAACTGAATAGCTCTCACATGCAGATGTATTGCAGACCTATAAAACATACCACAATTTACTGAGCCTGGCGAGGATACTTTTGTTACAGCTTTTGTTTTAAATCCAGTACTGTGTCTGCCTCCTAGGGCCATGAAGTAAGTCTCTTTAAAAAGAGCTACAGATTTATTCTTCCACTTTGAATAAGTGAAAATGTGTTTTGTTGAAACCTCCTGAGAATAAATGGATTTCCTATAGAATCCCCTTTTGTTTATGGCTTTGATGAAAACATTTGGCACTTGATGGTTCCCAGGCAATCCCCAGTTTAAAAAAGAAGAAATCAAGTGTGCTGAGTGTTAAAATGTTTTCAACTAACCTCAAAGCAAGTGTAATATAAAGACTTGCATCAGGTGTCAAATTAGTATGGAAGAGTAATTCTTCCTGTCTTGCCACTTCAACATTTACACTTCAGTATACTGTCCCATTTAGTTCTTAAAGTAGAGCTAAGGGCTGAACCTATTTAGGCAGACACCTGAAATCCAAACCTTTCCCTCTCAGTTTTATCATCTACTATTTCCATTTCAATTTCTTCATAAAACTGCAAAAAATTGTTGAGATTACAGGGTGATGCTAACTCCCCACAACCAGCCCTATAACAGAAAGAACTGCAGATTGAAATTTATTTGAACACAATGAACTCCTGTTAGATTATTAAACTGCTCATAAGAGCTTGTTTTATGTTCCACTAGCAAAGTGGTTCAGAATAAAATTTCTAACAGAGACCTATCGACACTATAAATATACAGAAGACGCAATAAATTAACTCTTCTAAAAGGCTTTGTGTAGGATTGGTTAACAGCAGTCACAGCTTTTGATGAGCAAACATTATTTATACTGAAGCAGAGAAATATTAAACAAATCTACATCAACTTTTAGGACAATACTAATTATTCATAATAAATTACCATGAATTAGCAAGCACTTTAATACGTAACACATCACATGCAAATCTCAGAACTACCTCTTTCCATTTGGAATAATCAGGACTTTTTCCATTAATTATTTTGAGAAAACAAATACTTATAATTCTAATCTAATTCATTGTAATTATAACATTGAACTTATCTTGTCCCTTGCTTCATTGCACTTTTTATTACTGTTCTTTTAAATAGATATGATGCAGTCATGGCAAATCTATCCTAACTAGCAAACATCTGCATGATGGAATCAACTGTCTCTGACTGGTCAAAACAGCATAGTTCAAAGTCATTGCTTTTACAGTAATTTGCAAAAATTGCCACAGGCTTATGATCTCTTCTTTGGGAGTGAAGTTTCTATACTTCAGATATCCCCAAATTCATGTCTAAAAGAACTTCATCCTTTCCTTCAGAGAGCTTGGGCTCCCATTGCTCCCTTCTGTGAATCACTAAGTCAGACATTGTGTAAAATAACTGTTTCTTCAGCTTAGTTTTGTATACTAGCAAGTAAAATCAGCTCACAGGAAGGGCCAATATCCCAGTCCTAACACAGGCAAGTGATGTGAGTGGCTCTTCTTATTTACAATGCAGTGAAAATGGTTCATAGTATAATTCTGTAAGATGCCAAAAGAGAAGAAAAGCAAGCCAGCATCTTAAAGGTGCAGTGAATAACCCTATGAAGATATCAGGTCTGTATAAACATGCCTACATTTCCATTTTGAAGCACAAATACAAGGGAAGTACAAGAGTTTGAACAGAATAGCAGAATTAGTAAGTGATAAAGTGAATGCAACAAGGATTTTCAGGATTTGTTTCCACACAAGAAATGACTAAAATAATTGTTTTTGTCCTGGCAAGGATGAAATCGAAGGGTAATGTGGCAGAGGCTCATAAAGCCCCCTGTACTGTGACAAAATGAACAAAAAAACCATTCATTGCCTATTTTAAAATAAGAGTTAAAACCATGATGATATGATACTAGGGTCAGAGTAGTCAAAACAAACCAAAATGAGGCTTCTTCTTTTACAATGCAGTGTATAGTTAAACATGATGCCAACCAAACTGTGTAACTACTCACATGTATGTTTGTTGTTGTGCCTTATTGTTTGGTTGGTTTTTGTTTGGTGATTTTTCCCGGGTTTTTGTTTGGGTTGGAATTTTTTTTTCTACATTCATCTGTGCAAGGAAATGAATTAAATCCAAAAACACTCCCTCTGCTTTGGGTAGTTCCTGAAGCGTGTATTTACCCAATCTGTAAAAGAGATGGCTCTTCCTACTGCAAGTTGAAACAATGGATAAGGAGCATACTAGATGCCTAGATGACATTTCTCACTTCAATACATTTGGAATCTATTTTATGTGCTTGCAGACCACCACCCCTCCCACCCTGCATAATATAATCCAGTGCAACTGGGGACAATCCAGAGATTTGCTTGAGAAGCTCATCCCTGACTTGAAATGCTAGTGCAGTCCAATATGCTGTCAGCATCAGGACCATTGTAAGGTAAGACTGCAAAAAAATAAGGAAGGAAATTAGAGAGTACAAAATTGGACTTCTTAAATAACAGTGAACCAGTTTAGATACCCAAGAAAACACCATCCTGTTCTGTTGCCTTGTTCTTACATTTTGTGTTTAAACAGTCATGAATCAGAACTAGGAGCAGGCATATTCTGTAGATACATGAAAATATCTCAAAACTCAAATACAGTTAGGCAAACAAGCACTGCCCCTTTAGGAATACTCTTACCTGTGGTAGGGAAGGAGTGCCAGTAGGTAGCTGCCTCTCACTCACTCACTTGTCCCAATGTCACAGAGGACAAAGACAAGCATAAACACAAGGTGAACTTTTCAGTTCATCTATTCTTTTATGTTTTGCATTAAGGTTAATGTTTTAAAGAAAATTGGATAGAAATGTTTCTTCTTGTACTTTAAACCAATACTGAGTAATATTTGAATCTGTGTACCTGCTTAACCGTGGTCTCAAAGTACCTGTCAGGATAGCTTGAAACGGCATTTAACAAATAATTGCCTTCATGAGTCAGGCTAGTAGCCAGGATATTTTATCTACTGCAGACTAAAATTGGATGTTTCTGAGGAAGGTACAAGCTGGACACTTACAGAATAGCATGTTCACAAGAGAACTTTCCCTGAGCCTCATTAACATTTCAGCACTTAAATTCTAATCAATTTTTGTTCTGTGCCCTCTTTGCCAAGTACCTCCGGCACTTTCATACTCGAGTATGAGCTAAAGCAAAGCTACTGGCTACTTTCCGGGTTGTGTTTCCAGTCTCTAATGAAAAGACTAGGGGGAAAAAAACCTGGAAGAAATGCTTGCAAACAACTCTTCGTTTGTGTCAAGAGCAGCACATCTGCCTGGGGAGCAGCAGCCATCAGACCACATTAGCCTTTTCTGGCATCCCATCTCTTCTGCCTCCTTTATGCTCTTGCTTTTTCCCACCTTAGGAGAGTGCCATATCAGTCTAACTTTAAAAAAAAAATTAAATCCCATTACATCTTCTTGCCCTTCATGCTGTTCCTGTCTCCTCTTTCTCCATTTGGTTCTGGATATCAACATGACAAAGCAGCAGCTGTATACATTAGCTGAAAACATTTCAGCTGTAATTGATCTGAGATATAATAACTATACTAATGTTCTCGTTTGCAGTGCTCTCATCAGAGCTTCAGACACAAAACAATTTTTGCAATTTTACAGATGAATTCCCTTCAATCTCGGTGCAACTTTCCAAGTGACTTCTGAGAAGTCAGTCTGTACCTTCACTGAGGTAAGTCCTAGTACATAGTAGTCATATGGGAAGGACAATCATCAAAACAAACACAGGAGCAAAGTGAAAACAGATAGCCCATATGGCAGGAATTCTCCTTACCAATACAGTCACAGACAAAGGAAGATAACCACAAATTGTAACAGTTCCAAAATGTAAATTGCTGTTTGTAATCAACTTCCTGCTCACTGTATTAGGCTTTCCAGGCAGTTCTTAGTTTTTGATTGTCATCCTGGACCTGCTGCATGTGTAAGATATATTAAAGCAATTTTCTTCTAAAACCACCCAAGTGACTTGAAATTTAATGCATTCTTTATTTTGTTACATTTATCATTGAGCACAGGTACTGCTCATCGTGTATGGGCTCTTACCTTCTTAAAACATTATAGCCACAGGCTAATTACCAGACTACTTCTGGATCACTCAAGTGTGCAGTCATTACACACAGTTGTCATGGCAGAACAAGCACAAGACATAAATTGTGATGGTATTATTCGTGTTCACCTCTACCAGAATACAGAGTCCAGCCAAAAGAAATGCCTGCAGTTCTGGGAAATTATAGGGAGTGAGTAGGAAAATCTCCCCTCATGCTCAAAAGTGGCAGCAAACCCCCTATCTTCTCTGTTTTAGAGGACTCCCATCTTTCCCTCTGACTGTGCACATCATGATCCTACCTGAATGCACTTAACAGGATGGCCAGGGACAGCCCCAGTGATGAAGACATTCACTCCAGCAGCACTGAATCAGTTCCACTGTCAAGCAAAAAGGACCGGTTTCACTCTCAGAAAACCTACACCAGTGCCTAGGCCTCCTTGTCCAGACATGAAAGAGAAGTGCCACAGCTGGTTAAATAATTCTGCTCAGAAGATTAAGTACGTAAGGCAGGCTGTCATGCTTCCCGTTGTCCTGATAGCCATGCACTTTACAAAAGATGCCAAGTGCTATTGCAAACACAGTTTGTACTTCCATGACAGTAAGTGCTTCTCTGTGTCTTTTCATTGCCACAGACCAGTGCTTTTGATCCATCAGCAGTTCTCAGCGCACATTCCCAAGGGAAATTCTTTGAAATGTACCTTCATTTTGATCACTGACCTCAAGCTGGTCCGCACCGTAAGCACTAGTGCAAAGAGCTGCAGTTGCTTTGTGCAGAACTTTATCTGATTACCAGATTTCAAAGAAGCTAAACCCAGGCTAATCCACCACATAAAAGAGTCAAACTATTTTTAATGCACGTTCTCTCTTTTAAAACCTAACAAGCGACCTAAAATTTAGACCACAATTTAGCACAGCTTTTTTTTGTCCCAGACCCAGTCTACTACAGTTTATCACATAAGATTATGCTGTATTAAGAATATTTTTCTAGAGATAATAGAGCATTAGAAATACTTAGGAAAATCAAACGTACATACAGATCCAAGAAATACACCCCCAAAAACACATGCAGAAGGTGAAAATGTAACAGCTTAATCTATTCATAAACAGTTAGCAGTTATTATTTTATTCTGATACTACTGATATATCTTGCAAATACCTCAGTTATATATTTTGCTCAAATTAATGACTAACAAAGACTTCATGTAAAGACTAATTCATTTGTCTACTACATTTGACACAAAAGTTGCTTCATAGTAAGTTGTGTGAATTTTTTTTACACATAACATCTGCAGCACTTAAAACAAAAATATAAATGCTTATAATATATTTAGAGACCCAGCTGTTGTGAGAATGAAGAAATCCTAATGATATCAGAAAGCAGGAATTATATTTCATTCACCCTTTTTGCCATGGTGAAAAGTCAGTCAACATGATCCAGATGTTCGTTCTGGGTGTTAAAGAGTGTCTATGTGGTAATTATTGTGTGAGACACAAGCTTTTCCTTTATAGTCCTGAAATAATTGATATAATCCAGAAGTAAAGAATTCAGAAATACAGCAGCCCTCTTCCATTATTTTTCAGAATGAAGGACATTGTTTAACATTTTTTCACGTTTTGATACTTCACATGAAGTCTCATGAAATTTTCCAGTGGCCAAACAAATCAAAAGGATAATGATATAAGTAAATAATAAAGTATTAGAATGGCAAGTTAGGTTTCCTAACAAGTTGCATGACATTCTGGTTTTTGGTAATACATGTCATTTGTCACTAAAGTTACAACAACTTCTTTGTAATTATTTTCAGTTCTATATGGGAATGATTCTACTTTCTTTAATGAGGAGAGAAATTGAAGTTTAGAGTGCAGAGTGTATTGCAACTACCCCTTTTTTTTTTTTTCTTTTTTTTTTTCCTTTCTTTCTTTTAAACCCTGTGCACTTGCTTGCATCAAACCCACTCTATCTGAGCTCATAAATTTCCCAGTTCATGCCCCAGGAGTGTTTATGAATATGGAGAAGAAGAACACCAAGGGAGAAGAGAGCTCTGTCACCACAGCCCTAACACAAAACCACTGAGGTGATGAGCTGTGAATGCACACTGCTCCTCTAGACCAGCTCAGGCTTTTGGAAATGCACCAAACAGGGGCAGAGGTTTAAATCAGTCATCAGCATGGACATTTAGGCCAACATTACAATAGAACATTAACTCCACTACTCTCAGAAAGATCAGGTGAAATGGCAACTATTCCCGTGTACCAGAAAAGAGAGGAGCAGTAAATAGCTGTACTTGTACTTTCATACAGGTTTCCATCGTTACATTATAGTTGACTGACAGAGTGTATGTTTACACCACATCTCCTTTCTTAATCTGTTTTACAATACCACCTGTAAGAAAAAAATAAAAAAAAAAACCCATGTAACATTTTTCATTGATTTCCCCAGCTGATCAATGCTTCTGTGACACAGACAACCATCATGTTGGCACAGCCCATGCAAAGTCAACAGCAGCACAAAAACAATTATACTTGCAAAATTATAGGAGCCCTTGAGGCAGGAGAAAATGCAGTATTTTTGCAACAGGTCTGCTTCCTCTTGAATAGGCTTAGGATAAAATGGAATTTATTCACCTGCAGGAGCCAGAGAGATCTACTAAGAGAAGCACACAGGGAATGCTCTGGCCTTACCTCCTTTTGCTTTAATCTCCTTGCTGTTACCTTAACATCACAGGCATAAATTAAAAAGCTATTTATTATTATTTATTTAAACAAAAGCGGCAATGATAACTACAAAATTATTCCCACCCAGAGTGGACAATCAACAGTGATGTCTATAAAGTCTTTTCAACTCCAGCATAGTGACAATACAGTGCAAATTATTAGCACAGCCCATCAGGCTGATGCCAATCTTATGTGCAACACCTGACTTCAAAACTTCACCAGTTGGAAAAAAAATAATGTGAGCCATAAAATGAAGAAATTTACAGCTGCAGTTAACTGAGTCTTTATTGACAAATACTATTTGTTCCTTGTGCCTCTGTATTATGCACCAAATCACAATTAATTAGAAACACTGCTCTTCAGATGCTACTGAAGTGAACAGGTTTGCATTGGCTGTTTATTTTGTAATGCATAATGCCAAATGCTTCAGATCCACAAAAGCTGTGATGGTTTTTGCTCACATCCGACATAGAGTATTGGAATTAATCACGTTTCTGCAAAGCCAGAAACGTACCTGAATTCCTCTAAAGAGGAGCACACATGGCACAAAACTTACACAGGTCCTACTGATACTTCCCTGAGGTGGTCAGAAAATTATAAACTGCAGGGAAGCTTTAACTCTATCACCCATCACATTAATATTAGCAGTGAAAGGAGCTCTTCTAGGAAGACAGACAATGTCTGACCTCTTTTTTTGCTACCAAAAACTGTAATACCACACTGAAGTTTGACTGGGGGAAGGGTAGGAATAAACCCAAAATACTGACACCACATTCAGGAAGCTGGCTGGAGGTTCACAACTCAGCTACAATGCAGAACATTTCAGGAAAATAGCAAAAACATAGATAAAATTCAAGCAATAAATTTCATTAAGAAGTTGGAACAACCATGTCCTTTGCAAAAAAGTTCTTGAATAAATTTCCAAAAAGGAAAGACAGGCAAACAAAACACATAAAAGTTAAATATTTATTTATTTTTGAGGTGTTGGAGAATATGTTGAACTTTTCCTTAACTAATGATTTCTTCAGAGCTTCTTAGAGGTGGAAAACTTTGGGTTAAATTTCTCGTCATTTACATTTAAAATAAAATAAAATAAAATAAAATAAAATACCCTCCAGTCTGTAACAGCCTGTGAATATATATGAGATAAAGAATGAAGGGGGGAAAAAAAAAACAAACAAACTCTAATACCTAAAATGTCTTAACAAACTACTAAACTGCTCAGATTATTCTAAACACTTTTAACATTTTTATGAAGATTGGAAACAAGAACATGCCAGTTGGCTAGAATAGTGAAATTTCTGATTAAATTATTTATGTAAACACTCTACTTCCAGTGGTAGCAGCTAACATATCAAGACAAATGTTTGTGTCTTGCTAAAGTACCAATTTTTTATTATTTATTTATTTATCTAAGTAGCAGTAGCCTGGGTGGCTACAATTGTGTCACTAAATGTACCTGTCTGGTTTTGAAACAATCTCTCTTTATAGACAATAGAAAGAAATATTTCTGGGTAATAACTCTTTTTTTGCTGTGAAGAAGGCACCTGAAACAGGTCAGAAGAATCACACCCTAGCGTTTTCTCTGTCTTTTCAAAGATTTTTGAAAGAACTTGATGAGAAGCTAAGAGGCAGGCACCCACACCAGGAAACTTCCATGTTCAGTTTCTGACTAAGCTTCTAGGGCTGGAGCCATCCCAGCACTTAGGTGCAAGATTCACACCATTATAATTTTGGGACTTTTTCGTCCCCCAATATGCATACAAACTATTTTAGTGCCGCAACAAACACCTTATATGCTGCTTCTCTCACCAGAATTGGTAAGAAGAAAAAGCTCAAAAAATAGAGCATGACAAGTAAGTTCAGAGCACATCACAAAAGAATAAAAAATTCCCAGAAAAACAGGACTCTCTCATATTGTTTCCTCCCTGTTAAAAGATCTGGAGTAACCTCCAATTATTCTGTCACAGTAATCTGGAAGTTTAGAGAACTGTATGTGTTGCAAAATGGAGATTCTGTTTCAGCACATAAAACCATCTCTGGAATGAAAGAGGTTAAACATCTACTTATGTTAATGAAATTCCCAAAACGAATATTTATACAAGTGAAGATAAGTCTTCATACATGTTTAGCTTTGCAGGAGCCTGGGGAAAAAGGGAAGCATATTCTGTGCCAAACTAAAGACATCACATTATGTTTTTGTGGAAATCTTCACCCATATTCCCCATCTTAACTGCTAATATAGGGCCTACATATCTTGGCAGGAAGAGAAGTCCAGGAAAAAAAAAAAAAGACATTTAGGCTCAAAGTGCAGCAAGTTCCTTTTTCACTTCAATGGACTGAAATTCATCAGGATCATTATTCTTGTGTCTCATATTCTTGAGACTACCAACAGAGAAACCACATTTTCCTTGTTTAATTTAATTGCTCGGCATCTCCCATAGACCAACAGACACACGAGAAAGTCAGGGAAGCTACATGGTCACAAATGAGATGAGTCCCTGTGAATCCAGAGCTGCTATTTTATTCAGCATAGTTGTGAAGGCCACATACCACAGCCTGAGAGTTCAGAGCATGGAAACCACTATCCTAGCCCTTCATTAGAAATACCACAGTTATCAAATATAGCCAGCACTGGAGTTTACAACAGACCACAAAATCATAGTTTCTGCAAAAGTCATAGTGGTCCTCCACTTCCACTTGCACCTGGTTTTGATCAAAATATTTGCATGGATTTTTGGCTACTTGAAGCCATGTACTGGAGATGATACTATACACAGCTCCCAATCCTGGAACAGGGGACCACAGAGGCAGCAGCCCTGCCAGCACTGCACTCTCCAACTACTTTCCCACATTCCTGGCTTTGTGCTGAAACACAGGGTTTTTTCCTCCCCTCATTCACATAGGTAAAGACAAGGAATTCTGCATTTAAAAGTCCAAGGAATACTTGGTCAGGGTAACTAGTCAACTATCAAGAACAGTATCACACAGGTTATTATTAAAAATCAAGCATCTGATTAACAAAAGAAATATTATAATTGGGAAGGACATACTAAACAATAAATAAGTGAAATAAGCAAGGAACAAATAAGTCAACTCACTAAAATCTAGTCATGTTTGCTACAAATATATTTTAACATCACTTTTGTGCCTTTATGTTTTTGCCATGCACAGGCAGATCATTCAGGGGGATTCATTCAAAAAAGGTGCATCTTAGTTCTCACAAAATATGGTTGTAACGCATCAGGGGTGGTGTAAGAAAAGGAGGAGAAGGAGAAAGGAGGGAGGCAAAACTCTGAACTGTTACTAAAGTCAGGAGAAGTCTCTACTGCCAGCATAACTTGTGTTAAACAGCAAAAGGGTCTTCAGTGCTGACACAGGAGAAGCCTGAGTGATAGAAATGTCAAGGCTACCCCAGTCCTGTAAGTGCCTTCTCATGGCTGTGGACTAATTTCAGGACCTTGGCAACCTCTGTCCTGCCAAGGCATGGGTTCTTTTCCCACCTAATGTCCTGGTTAGTCGAGAGCTATATGGGTGACCATAGGTTTTGTGACTTAGTCATACAAAAAAGAAAAATTACTTGCATTTTTACCCATATCCATCCAGTGTTTATATTTTGAGTGGGCAGTGCCAAATTCTTACACTCAGGACAGGAGAGCATTAGACATAATGGTTGACCTCAACACTACTTTAAAACTTAGAAGTTTGGTAGTGCTTTCTCTCTTCTTATGCATTTTGACACTTCCTAATTAAAGGAAGGCAAAAATAAGTAAAAAGTAATTGAAACCACCTCTGGTGGTTTTCAAACTGTGTCTTATTTTGCTGTTGCAAAAGCTTTTGAATTTGATTGCCAGTAACATACATCACTGACTCATGCAAGACTTTATAAAAGAAGACAATAAATTTCTCTCTTCCAAGACTAATAAAAATGGTAACGGTGTCACATAAAATTGCAGATGGCTTTCCTTACAAATTATTGGAATGCTGTGTTTGGCTCCATAGAGTATATAGCCATATCACTATGGTTTACTAGGTCATGGAGACGGAGGGCAAATCCTACCCCACTTCATCACCCTGCTGTTTCGAAGGGTTAAACACTTTTCTAAAACCCCTTTGGTAGGAAAAGAAATAGGAGGCAAATATAAAAGTATCTCTATAGAAGAGGGGAGAGGCTGTTTAGGAAGCAGATTGGACAAGCTTAGTTCTTATATTCTTTTAAGTAAAATACCCATATATGCACCTACTTCAACAGCTGATATTAAAAACAGAAAAAAAAATAATTAGATCCATAGTTCTGAATCCAATTGAATCATGTCAAAAAGGAAAAACATCCCAAGCAACTACAATCTCACTAACATAAGGGTAGTTGAAATGATAGTGAGAAGTACTAACTTAGCAAAACTCTATGCTCTTCCAATTATTTAGAAATAGCTATTATCTTAATTGCCCACTCTTAAAAAAATCCCAAATATACCTTATAAATTGACTCATAGTAATTTGATTAAGTTTGAAATGTTGCCTTTAAATATGTAAAATAAAATATTTCTCCTGATTTTGATATTGAACAATCAAAACATTTTCTTTCATAAAAACCAGTTTTGCCAATTTATTTGTCTCATTTAAAGAGTATTAAAATAATGCATATAAATAGTTTTTCTTGGCATCCTTGTCATATGGCTACAGTGCCCAAAACATAATGACATTTTGCACCCTTAAAAGAGAGGAATTTAGTTTGCCTAATATGTGAATCAGTAGAGAAATCTGAAGACAATGATTGAAATGACTAAACTTGAACAAGAAATCATTTGTAGTTTCAACTGTGTTTTATTGTTTTCTTCTGAACTACTGTCAGACAAATAATTTCAAGGACCCGATACTGTACATAACATGGCACATCAAATCTGTGGTGGTAAAAATACTTTCCTTGTAGAACAGGATAATTTCCTTGTAGAACTTAGAAATATTCATGCATTTAACAGGCTCCAAACCACCATGCTGATTCCTGTGCTTAACCAGTAACTCACATGAAAAATCCCTATTGAGCTGTAAAAGGCTCCTGGCAATAGTAAAGGAGCAAAGGTTTGCAGAAACACTGTTTTACTCATCCACTTCTATGCATTTATCTCATTTTAGAAAGCCACAGTTAGTGGTACCAGTCTAGAAGTAGCATAAAGATATTCAGGCAACTTGACCACACTAATCTGAAAGTTTCTTACTCAGAAATCTCAATTGGCTCCTACCTTCCTCTGTGATACCTATATTTCTTGAAGGGGTTAAAGAGGTGGCTGAGATTCTTTCTGCACAAAGGGAAAGATCTGCTTCTGGGCTTGCCTGTAACTGCCCAAACCTTGGCAAAGCTAAACAAAGAGCAGAGACCCAAGCCCTGCCAAGATCTCTGAAGGTGATCCCCTTCCTTGCCAGGTTTTCTCAGCCTGTGATTGTTTTTTTCTTATCATTCTCATTTGTGTTCTTCAAAAAGCCCCCCACCAATTCTCTACTAAATCCCACATATCTGGAGAGAAGGGAGGGGCATTCTTTGCACTAGAAGCACCCTTACTGGAACACCTGGCCAAGGAACAAAACGTGGCTTTAAATTCCCATCTCTGCTGAAGGTGATGGAACATGAAAAGTAAACTCTACAGGTTTACAGGGCTCTCTGGCATCTTTCTCCACAGAAGTAGCTCTTGTGTGGAAAAAGTACTTCATTGAAAGTGAAAAAGAAAGATATTGTAAGTCATTTTATAGTCAATGACTCAGTGTCAGAAAATTGGGTCCACAGACAGCAAATGTGCACAACCTAAGAATTAGAACATTTATTCAGCATAGGGCTAGCTGGCCAACCACCCTTTGTATTTTATATTAAATATGCCATTATTTAAATGGGTAATTGAACAATTCCACAAGCAAAACTGTGTGTTCTTTATCACAGAATACTTTTCCACTCCATGGCCTAAAGCATTCCCACTGGAGACAGTTAAGTAGGGTTCAAACCTTGCCATTAAGGAAAGAATTTCAGCCTTAGCTTTCCAGAACCTGATAAAATATTTTAGCTTCTACCTATATTTTTAGTTTCTTTTAAAAGGATTATTGTTCCAACAATGTTTTCTTTCTGAGAAGCTTATTAAGGGTGCAAGCCACTGATGGTGTGGATATACTGCAGTCACATTTTGTGGGAACAATTAGTTCGTTCTTTTAAAACAACCATCTGTGGTTTTTGTCTTGGGAACAGAACTGAATTTAAACACAGCTTAGTATCCCACTAAGTACTTGATTGGCTGTACTTGCCAGATTATCACATTCACTGTCATTGGATTTATTAAATTTGATGAAATGAAATAAAGGAGATTGAAAAAGGAGTGCCAGAAAACAGTACCTATCTGTGTCTTACAGTGCTTCTTAAGGGCAACCGGAGGTTGCTGCAGTTTCAAAATTGCCATTTCAAAACCTTCTGGATCTTGGCCACAGAACATTCTTTTCAAAATTGCCACAGACACAGATCACTCAGATATGGGACACACAGACACAAAGCAAAAAGCCAGAGAGACGCAGAGCCACACACAAGCAGCTGCTGACTTTTGATACAGGATACAGGTGGACTGCCCATAGGCCTTAAAATAATATTCCTTGTCCCTCATCCCTCATTAGACATAAAAAATACAAAACCATTAAATCATCTCTTAACTGTCTCAAAGGCTACTTTTAAATTCATTAAAACATTTGTATTCTACTGGTTTTTTCCCTAGCCTTCTCACACTGCAGATTTTCTTAATTTAAAGTGTACTCTTACCCTTTGTGACAAAGAAGATCCCAGTTCAGCAAAATGAGAATCCCTCACTGCCACAGGACCACAAAGAGGAATGCAAAGCTCTCAGAGCTGCATCTGCTGAAAGACCTTTCTGCTGGTGCAAGGACAGGAAAATGCAGGGCCAAGGGCAAGCACAACAGGTGTTTGCAATTTCTATCAGCTGAAGAGCAGCAGCAAAATGTAATTGAACCCAACAGCTAAATAGTTCCTCCAGAAGTCCCACCTGCCTCTGTCACACTGCACTTGAAAGAACAGGTCTCCAAAAATGATAGTCCAGCAAGCTGGGGGAGAGGGTAGCATAGGGAGGGAGGGAGTGAGCATCAATGCCTTGTCTTTCTAGATTAGTATACTAATTACTATGACATCAGGTGATCACCAGTTCCAGCATCAATTTGTTTTAAATAAATAAATAAATCCAAAACCAACAAAAAGGAACATTTATGTCCTCCTAAGGTGAGACTTTGTCAGGACCTGCAGGCACTCCCTGTGTGTGTGTGTGTGTAAAAGGTCAGCAGGATTGCCAGGAGCTGTGTAGCCAATGCCCAGATTTCAGAGAAGCTGAAGATGTTCTGCTAGAATCCCCCAGACAAGGTCAGCCCAGCCCAGAATAGAAATGAACTGCAAGGCCCTAAGAAACACCTGAGGGGAACAGGCAGGTGTTGCAAATTCAAGTTTAGGTTCCAAAAAAGAGGACTTTTTGACAGTTTGATAAATACTTTTAAGATCTTAAATCCTTCTAAGGTTTTATCTGGAGTGGACAACAATTAGAAATCTTGATGTTACTGTATTTGTTTTCCAACTGATATAGATAAGGGAAAATATGGCCTGCAGGAAATAAATATACAAACATTCTGACCTATCACAGATGTGATAGGAAATATCCATGACACTTCTTTAGTACACAGAAAACTAAATGATTTACACAATACTAACAACTTTTAATCTTGCAAATCCCTAAAATATGCAACAAGCAAATCTTAAAATTAGATTTGAGAAAGGGGGATTTCTGTTTAACAAGCAACTTATTGACAGAAATACAAATATTTCATACAATGCTATTATGTTACATTTTGTGAAGTTTTAGTGAACAGCATTACTATATCTGTCCTCCATTTTCAGATCATCTGCATGGTCCTTATGTCTTTACGTATGGTCACTAAGTGTGCCTGTTTTAACAGTCTAATGAAATCTTGAGCAATTCACATATTAGAAAATCCCAATGCCAGTCTGCCAACTTTTGGGAAATGAATGTATCTATGGCTTAATAGCACAGTGCTTCATATAGTGATGAGTTTCAGATCCATCACATCTCACATCCTATCTTAACTAGCAATTGTAAAGCAAACAGGTGAGTTTTCAGCTTAGAAGTCATGGAATTCATAACTATTAGTTTCACAAGTGCTTAGAAGTGCAGAAGATGCATATTTTTGTGACAAATTTTTGACATTGATTGATGGCTTAATTTTCCATTTGAAAAATATAGTTGCTGAAATATAGATATAACTACACTATTCTGCATCTTCAGACTTTGGTCAATTAACTTGCTTTGTTCCTCTTGTGAAAACTGTAAACTCACACAATTTTGCAAACTGAAACATCTGATACAGGAAAATTTCTGCTTCTTCATAGTGAAACAGCAAAACAAAACAATAATGCTGATTTTCAATAATAATTAAAAAATAATTAGTTTGTATAAACATCAGTTGTACCAGCTTTTAAAAATATTGATGTGAGAAGCCAAATGAAAACCCAGAACTTTTATTGTATAGTGTATTTCACACTGTTACTGTATGTTGCCAGAAGGAACAAGCGATTAATTTGGTTGATATTTTCCTTACAATCATCGCTATGATTTTAAGAACATGGGAAGTTTTTAACATTTACTTTAGATTTTCAATGATTTCTTTTTTTTTTTTTTTTTAATCTTGCTCTAGCAGTTAATTTCTGCTTCACACAAATAAGCAGCAGGATTTAATTTTCATCGCAGGATCTTTTCTCAGCTCTTATTCAATAAGGCAAACTGGGCATATAGAAGACCATGTGCTGAACACAGTCACGCATTTCTGAAATCCTTCTTCTGTAATCAAGTGGAGTAAACCCAGCCAGTAGTGTAATTATTTTCAAAGATGATGTGAAAAATTCTGGGGTCATTGTGTCAGTGGAAATCCCTTCAACATTTTAATATGCCAGTAAGCAAATTCAAAAAGATAATGCAGAATCTTGCAGAACCAAACAGATCTGAACAGCCTGTAAAGCACAGCAATGGCAGTGTCGAGGCTTATTGAGCAAAAATCTGAGATCAACACCTGATTGATAGCTCAGGGAGTGCTATTTTTTTAGGAAAACAGTATTTAAAAAATTTCTGTTCTCATCGTAGCTCTCTGTGAGCCATTGAATTAGAAATTAATCTTATTATTTGGGGTTGTAATATGTGTCCTTTCTGAATAGGAAGTGGATCAACATTCAACATGACCAGAAGTGGCTTGTGCGTTCTCTGATGCAATAACAAGATATTATTATTACTTTGACACTCTATATCTTGCTTTCCAGTATCCCAAAAAATAAAGGCAAATTTATTTTTTTTGTTCAGTATTCCAAAAAATAAAGACAAATTTACTTTTAAAGCAATCTTCAAATCACTACTTCTTAGATGAATAATCACAGTTTGCTGAAAAAAAAGGGCATAAACAAATCAAATCTACTTTTAGATTTGTAATTTTTAGTTTTTTAATTTCCCTGATATTCTATTTCAATCATCAAAGCATTAGGAAGTCAAGAGGAAAGTTTATTTTCAGTTGTCCTTGCTGATAAAGTGTTTGTCTGGATTTTTTTGAATGGTATCTTGAAAGAAAAAGCTTGCATTTCTGAAAAACACACAGAAAGATACACACCATCCTTGCCTCTGAAAATGCTTAACTGGTTTTCTGAAGAATCAAAAATACTATTCATTGAAATATTAGTTCACCAGATGTCTTGTAGGAGACAGGAAAAAGCATGAAGCAGAAGAAAAATATAAACTACAGTTTATGTGTTGATTCAAGAAAAAAATGGAAAAGGTTAAAAATAGAATGGCCATTTGCATGTATCTTATTCCAGAAACAGCGGCTGGCAGCAGATGGCACTTCTCCAGAGAGTAAAATTGCTGGTGAAGTAAATGAAGACTATGTTGAGTGGCAGACAAACAAATCCTGCAGGTTAGAGTAGCACAGGTAGAAATGCGGCCTGACATGGTAGCAAGGGACACAGCGTGATACATGGACTTTTACACATTCACTGCCATCTGTCCTCCAGCTCTCTGCTGTGGCCAGTGAGGGAGAGGGAAGGACCACCAGGACCACTCTTGCTGGCTCCTGTCTCAGCACTGCTTGTGCCCAGGCATGGACAGCGTGCGAGGAGAAGCCTCTTCCTCTGCCAGGGATCGTGTTACAGCCTAAAGCCCCAAGTTCAGCTCCCCTGACCCAGCCACATATTTTCTTCGCAAGATCCTTTGTATGAATGAACACAAAGGAGTAAGCAGTGAAATATCTGCCCCTCTGTGCTAGCAAGAAGAATTTGAATGAGTTCTGCTAAGAGGAAATCTGTTACCTGACATGTCTTGCATGGCACTCAATTAAACCCAGCCAGCTTGGGGGCAGATTCTCAGTTGCAGTGTGCCTGGGTTTTGCTACCCTGCACTGCTGCACTTCTCGCCAATGACTGCAGTCAAGGAGAATTTTAAACACGCCTAAATCAGGGCAGTCCTCAGGTTGTTTTATGGCTTGTGCGAGGCAGCCCAGTCTGCAGGGGACCACACAGCTGGAGAAATACAGGAAGTGAAAAAAAGGGCCAGTGTTTAAAAAGTCAGTGATTCTGAGCATGTACAAGAGTAACTGCAAACTGCATTACCCTGGAACCATCTATCTTAACTTGTCCATTTGAAGAATCCAGGAATTTAAGGTATCTTTGAAAGCAAGGAAGAACTTGACTCTTTTCTCGCTGGGCCTTCATAGTGAATAGTTCTGACGATGGGAGTTACATTCCTTCACACTTACGGTGGTACAAGTAAGGAAGCAATGGATGCTGCCTTTCTGCCCCTTTTATTTGCATTCCAGAAACCATTTTTGCACCTTCTATGATCCTGTTGCAATTTCTACATGGGAATAAATATTACCTTCAGACTTTGTTGTAGATAAGACCACACATGGCAGAAGGCATGAAGAAGGAGCTCCCTGGGGCCTTATTCACAGATGTAGCTAAGTCTCCTTGCAGGTAACTGGCTGATCACCTGCTTTAAGGGCAGCTCCACCAATTCCTGCTCCCCACATAACAGGCAGCAGGGATGCGCTTGTTTACCCTACTGGGAGAGGAGCTTTTTATGGTCAGCCCTCTGTAATACATGAATAAGCTTCCACACTCCCAGAACAGAGATAAATTGACTATACAGCCATTTTGCACTAGACCAGGACAACACAATAAATCAGCAATGCTTTGTGAGGGATGGGGAGGTGAACTGTGGTGCCTGGTTCAGGTGTTTCTCAGCAGCTTTCAGTATAATGTGTAAAGAAAATGCCTGCCTGGAGTTGCCTCTACAAAGCCATTCAGTTCATTGCTCATGGGAAGCATGTACTTCTCACATCACCCTTCTTCCCCTCACAGTGCTTTGATTTTAGTAGTATGGCAAAACACCAGACCTATCTATATTCAGGCACAGCTTTTGCATGGAAATCTCTGTAGAGCGGGCAGCTCTCTGGCTTGTTTTCCATCACAAATCTTACAGGAGAAGAGCAGCAGTTTCAAAGACTTTTACAAGGAAGCCTCGGGGCTTCTTTGCCAGACTTCAATGGATGTGTTTAGAGCATGGTATATGGAGGTTGAACTGCCTGACTCTCATTAACATTAACAGAGTCAGAAGGCTAAAAGCCTGCGCACCATTCTGATGATGTAGCCATCGCATCTGGCAAGGAGCCTGCTGCCATTTCTGAGTCCTTTTGGGTATGATGTTTCCCTGTTTGGTATCAGGGTGGCAAAGTAAAACAGAGAGGGACAGCCTCCTTTCCTTCAGCTAAGACATTCTGAAAAGTAAAATAACTGTGAGGGTTCTGCCTCAGTTTTAACACAGAACCTTCCACTTTCACATGAAGCTCCTTACATGTAAGGTATCAGCAGCCTTACAAAAACTAATTTTAAAACCTCATATCAAACAGACAACAAACTGTGCTCAACCTATTTGTTTAATATGAAAGGGTAGGCTAGCAGCTACACAGGATTCATGGTCTCACAAAAATTCTAGGATGTTTGCATTATATGTGCTCTTTGAAAACTACAGATAAAAGAGGTACTTTTCAAACATAAGGCTGTTGCACAGCTGAAGCAAGCAGCTAATTTAAAATTTAACCTGTATTAATATAAAAAATCCTTCATTCCCTGTTTATGAACACCTGCAGTTTTTATCACACACATTTTCACTGGAAACAATCTGTTAAAACTGTAAAATTATTATAGTGTAGTCCCATAGTATGTCACACTGGCAGTACCTTTGATCTCAGCCCCTGGGAAACATTTTTTCATGTGGGCAGCAGCAGCAGCTGTAAATACAATGTTAATACTGTTGAAGTATTAAATTTCTCTTTTATTTTGCTGGCTGAAGTCTGAGTGCTTATGCAGTACTACACTTCCCATATAACATGCTTTCAAGTTTCTGAAGTTTCAAGATAATCTAGTGTCCGAGATAATGGACTCTCTTAGATACTTTTATAATGGTGTTACAAGTGAAAAAAGAGCTCTCAGTTCTTTAAAATCTGGGAAAATATACTTTGGTGATAAATCTTAATCTCTCAACATCTTGATCCCCTCCTTAGCTGCCGGACAATTCCCAGCTTTTCTGCTTTAACCTGATTAGAAACAACCTGTTGACTAAATTACTTTGTTGCAACCTATAGATTACTGCATGGTTTTTCTCACATGTGTAGTCCTACTTTAACAAAAAAGTCTCTTTCTAAAATGTTCTCTGCATCCCTGGTGATTGTCTTATCACAAAATTAAAATTCTAGATCGTGTACTGACTTTGGCATACACAAACAGCGCAAGGATCTGCCCTCAGCTTGCCATTGTGCCTATCAGCCACCACGCACCCATCCCAACTATTCCTGAAGCCAAGGGAATAAAGACTGGATAATGCCCTCAGCAGTGTAAAAAAATAACTTGAGCCGGATTAATGCTACTCTAACGCCTACAATTTTATCATGATGGAGTTGTTTTGCAATAGTGTCTTGCTCATTCAAGTTTTATACTGGAAAAATGGTAAAGATTGGGCACTTCTTTTATTGCTCATGTACTGAGTGCACATCTTCAGTAAGAATATATCTTAAACAGCATTATAATAAAACAAACAGCACCCATTCTGTTAAGTGAAAATTTACATTTATACACATCTCAATGTTTAAAGAGCTTTTTGCCTTTCAAGGACATTTGCATTAAAATGTCTTAGGAAAATAACAAAATAACACGCAAAAATCTTAAGTAATTAATTTAATAATCCTAATCTTAAGTAATTTAATAATCAAAATTATCTCGATTTAGCCTCGTGTACTCACTGCTTTTGATTCTGAATGAACACACAAGCCACAAGGCCTGTTCTATTTTGTATGCTCTGTACACACTGCCATCAAATGTGCATAATAATATACATTTTTGTTCATTTTCAAATACCACTGTAATAGTCAGTTGTGTGCACACAAAGCTTTTAAAATGCATACGCTGGGGTTTTGTGCCTTAAGGCAAATCTCATTTCATGCTCCTTGGTATCAATATAGCTTGGGAATGCAAGGACTGAATCCTGTATTCAGCGTCTAAATCCAGAAAAGATATAAAAGACCTGTTAGAAGGAGGTGGGGATGGAGGGAGAGTGGGAGAAAGAGGGGCAAGCAGGAGAGTACACTTCCTACCAAGGCAGGTACATCTCTTTCATCTCAGCCTGTGAGTAGCCTTAAGCATCCATCTGAGACTTAGAATAGCCAGGAGGCTAATGTTCATGATTTTTTTTGTTGATCAGGCATCAGGTAAAGCTTTTAAATAACCACTTGAAAGGACTGGAAGTCAGCCTTCCCCTTTTCCCAGGCAAGAGCCCGAACTGCTCCAGGACCCCTAAATAACATTACTATTTTGGCACAAATTCTGTACACACTCTCCCCCACCTCCTCCCACTAATAAAAAAAGTAGACATTCCTTCTAAATGTAGAGATTTTCACAGATGAAAGCCACATTAGAATAGCTTTTACATGGAAGATTGGGGTGAAAGGTTGACATAAACCCCTTCTGCCGGCAGAGATTGAACCCACATTGCGTACTCACCCTCCTGAATGAATGGAATCACCTTCTGCTGCTTCTGTGCTTCATGCACAGCCTGCACCATTAGTCATGCTAGGAGGATGCCAGCTGGGTAGAGCCCCTCAGGTGAAACAGACTGAGGAATGCCTTGCTTATGAATTCAAATTAGGCTTAAATGTAAATCACGGCTGGGTCACTCCACACTAAGCTAGTTCAGGGATGCCCAAGAAAAAAGAATTCAAAGCCTTCAGGAAATACAGGGATTTTGACACGAATGGATGGTTAAAGACAGGTTCAGTCTGCACTGCCTCCAACCCAGCTCCAGCTAAGCCTGCTCCATTTGGGAAGCTGGGCAGCCATATTGATGTGAAGGCTCAGAAAAATGCATGACAACTAAAGAATTCAGATGGTGCCAAATTTATGTGGCCCCTTTATGACTTCCAGGAGCCATAAAGGCTGTAGTTTGGAACACAGAGCCTTAAAGCAAGTATTAGGCAACTTTGTTCTTTCAGATTCATCCTGTCTTGATTTTCTTCAGATTATTTTTATGGTGGAAAATCCTAGTAAAAGAAATTCAAAATCTTAGGGACAAAAATTTCACAGGACTTTAAATGGCTGGATGGGAAGAACTACACAAGCACACTGCAAAAGATGTGTGTGAGAGAACAACCTGACAGAAGTGAGCCAAGAATGGAAAAGAAGGACAACCTACATGAGTTAGATATGCAGGTACCAGCTCTTGTTTGAGGGGCAGGAGGGGGAAGAGAGTTTCCAATCACCTGTTCTATAAAAAGCACATTGCATAAGGGGCTCAGTATGAATGTATCACAGCCTCCAGTGGCCCAAATTTGTTTATCTGCACTGACAAAACTGGTTCTTGGGCCACCCTTTGCAGCCTGGTTCTGGGTCACAGCCGCAAGTGCCTTTAATTGTGGTGGTGAAGAAAATTGTACAAGGACGGAGATATTTCCTGAAATCAAACAGAAGCACACATCTCTGTATCCTTGAATCCTAAATCAGTTAGGGATGGCACTCATCAAGGAGTTAGGGAGGAGAGATGTCTCTTTATATCTTGCTTCTCATATCAAATACTCTTAAGGCCCCACCACAAAAACTGCTAAGGTATCTCACAAGCAGAAACTCCCATTCCCTGACCACTTTTGTTTTGCACACACCTATACAGTTTCACAGACTACTAGAGGAATGAAATAAATATATTTTAATAGAAATCATCCTCAAAAAAGCTGTGATCAGTGACAGGATAATGCATTTGTTATGGTAGATTTAAACTATGATAAGAACATGTTCTTTGAATAGTTCTGATATTTCTCACTTCTGTTGCTATACTAGATAGACAGAGAAGAAACAGTATTCTATTTACTGTATAGAAATCAACAAACTGTATTATATAAAATGTGCAAAACCATAAAACTACTTTTGTCAGAGTACATATTTATGGAACTGTGACTTTAAAATATTGTGGTGTTGTTTAGTAAAGAACTTCTCCTGCAGTTTAGAAATATAAATTCTTGTCAAAAACATATCAAGAAGTACTTTTTCTTTTCCCACAACATCCTGGTATCCAGATTGGAACATTATGGGTGGTGGGTCTGGATGGGTGGCCTACGAGATGGGTGAAAACCTGCCTGGGCCCTGAGGCCCAAAGGGTGGGTGGATAATGGTGCGTGCTCTCCCTGGAGGCCAGTTGGGATTTTTTTCAGGACCTCTCTTGTCTAACACCGTTTTCAGTGATCTGGGGGAGAGGTCAGAGTTCATCTTCACTGAACTTTCAGGGGACACCTAGTTGGTGCATGCAGCCAACCTGCTGGAAGCTATGGCCACCATCCAGGAGCACCCGGGCAGGCTGCAGGGATGGGCTGGCAGGAACCCTAAGAAACAAAGCAAGGACAATTGCAAAGTTGCTTCCCTTGAATGTATGAAATCCTTGCAGTGGTGCAAGCTGTGGAGCAGCTCTGAAGGGAAGACATTGTTGGAACATCATCTAAAGATGAGCACACTCTGGCAGTAATGGAGGGCAGCAGTGTTTGAGGCTGTGTCATCAGGAACATGCACAGAGACAAGGGAGATGTCTGTGCCCTTTAACTTCACCTGCTGACCCTGTCTAGGAGACCGTGTCTGGTTTGAGGTCTCTTGAGCAGTAAAGCATTGTTAATTGCAGTGGGTTCAGTGGAGGACTGCCAAGATGGCTGGGACTGGAGGAGGTGTGCAGGCATCCTGTGAGGAGAGGCTGGGGCTTGTTCATCTGGGAGAAGGAATGGGGCTTGGGGGGACCCAACGGGAGCCCCCAGTGCTTACGGTAAATTCAGCATGAAGACACAGTCACAACAGCTCATGTCAGGAGGGTGAGTGCCACCAGATATAAACTGAAATGGGGAAGTCCCAGTGGAAATAGAATACCCTTTGATGGCAGCCCAGCAGGGGAACAGGCTGCCCTAGGAAGCTGTGCCGCCTTCAGCCCTGGAGGCTTTCAAGACCCAACTGGATCAAACCCTGAGTAGCCTGAGCTGACCTCAGGACTAATTCTGCTTTGAGTGGCAAGTTGGACTAGAGACCTTCAGAGGTCTTTTCCAGCCTGAATTAATCTATGATTCATTACATGTTTTAAGACCTTTCCTGGAGCTTTCTAATCACTACTGTCTTTAACTTTCTTTTGCTTTGGCATGAAAATCTTCTAAACTATTTCTGAAAGTACATCTAAAAGAACATCCTTCAAAATAACTGTTCTATTCTAGGTAAGTACTGTCATTATATATAGATGTATATATATATTTAAGTTCTGAATACTGGAGCTTATTTTGAAAGGCTCTTCATAAAATAATGAAAGCAAGAGCAAGCTTTTAAAATTTTAATCTAGATGAGCTATGTAGGAATGAATTAATGCCTAAGGTTATGCTCTCATATTTAAATGTAGAAAGGTATAATTACAAGTGCTACACGTACGAAACAGAGCTTCTTAGAGAAATTAAGACTTCTTTAAGGAAAATAAAAGGAATTGCAAATGTCTGTGTGGCTTAAGTTTTCTTTTGTTACTATGGCTACAATAAAGAATTACCAAAGGAGAGAATTGGATTGGTACAGTATTAAAGATTTGGAGTGCTAATTAGTATTCTCCTTCTATTACTCTGATAGCCACATAATCCAGAGCCATTTATTCTAAATCACTTAACTTTGAATGCTTTTTAGCATTGTTTTGAAAGTAAATGCCAACTTTATTACACATTTGTCTGTATTTAAAAAAAGACTCGGTTCAATTAACATGTTATTGAAGTCTAGACTTCTTCATTTTTAAGTACTCCAGACAGCCATTTATTGTCAACTTTTTAGGCATATTATTATCTTTTGCACAACTGTATTACATAGTATATTTCCTCCGATATATAAGCATTTACGTGGTGCCTCTAGACTTTTGGCGCCACAAAACTGTACACGTATTTGAATATAAGCTTTCTCTATCTAAAAAAATAGCTCTTTTAAACTGAAACACATTCAGATTTTATACCATTTTAATTGTACATTCTTATATTTTTCTAACATTATATAAATCTCTTGAAAGCCAAGCTGTCTATTGTGTATTTGAAAACTTACACACTGCTTTTTTAATCTGAATACTTACATTCCTGTCTCATTTTGTAATCTATGTTTGCATGATGTACATACACAAATTAAACCAAAAGCATATAAAGCTGTTTGCAAATAAAAATAAAGGAGAGAAAGAAACAAGGTACTTTTTTGGGCGCAGTTCAAATGTTAAACCAGTTAGTGAAAAAGACCATTAAATGGAAAAATCAAGAGAAGAGTTAGTTAACTCACACATAGTTATATTTCTAAGTGTTAGGCACTGATTTTGGTCTCTGATTTTGATTCATTCTTGGCTCTGTCTCAGACTTGATTAGGAACTAGCTATCTAATCTCCTTCCTGCCTGAGGTGGTGCATCCTGAGGTTGATCTTCCTGCTGCCTGCTGCAGTCCTGCCATCCTCCCTTGTCTCAGCTCTGACCCTTGGCTGAGGCATTTCAGTATGAAAAGCTATATGAAAGGGTTTTGTTCTTCCCTCCTTGCTTTCCCCTGCTTTTTATAGCTTTAAGGCATGGAAACAGCCAAAATCAAGGCTGGACAAACATTAGAGTTAGTGTGAAGAGAGGATTGCTTGTTTGCCAGAAAAGACAAACTGCTCTGAGACTTACTTACAGTGCATAGGACAGCAGCTTCAGTTTCTCTGCCTGTAACATTGGTTTAGTGTTGGTTCCCTCTTTCTTTTCTCCTTATTTATCCTAATTTGTTACCTGTAACCTTTTTTTTTTTTTTTTCCCAAAGTGAGACATATTTGGGAACACTTATTAGCTATATGTAAGGAACAGATGCATAACAGTTCTAAAGGAAAGATGTTGAAAGCTGTGAAAGGAAGCAACAAATGGATTTCTGCCAATAATGTATTATGAACAAAGGCTTCTGGGAAGGTGTTTCAGCAGAAGTGTAAGACTAGGATAAATATGAGCTTTAGGACAAATTCACTGGGGAAAGGACTGGATCAAACGCCACCCCACCCAGCTGCTGCCAGCAGCAATCCTGGAACACTGAGCAGCTCCTACAATGGTATAGTGAGAACTGGGCAGGAAAGGGGGTACAGGGAGAAAAACATGGAAGCAAAGTGGCTGGGGAGGTTGCTATGATTTTTGCGTAAACAGCAATGACCTCATATGAGAGGTCTTTTTTCATTCCTTGACAATTTGCTAGGAACTATCGGACACAGAAAAAGCCAACACAAAAGACAGGTCTTTGGTAGTGTCAGTTGGTTGGCATGCAGACTGAAATACCAGAAGAGAAGGACGCAGAGTAGACAGCCCTATAAATATATTCTTCCATTAATAATGGCTTTGTACAGCTAACAGAGCTGCAGGATTCTGCAATATAAAAAGGTTCACCAAAACCCATACATAATCCTTATAAGGAACTTAAAACAGACCTGGGAAGTTTGATGTCTGGCAACTTTGAAACTCCACCTCAGGATAAGCAGATCAGAATCTTTGAAGGAAACCAAGTAATATATTAGTGAAGCACTAGAACTGAGATGCTTAGGGAGACTCAGGGATACAATAGAGCAAGGTGGATTAATTCTCATTAGCACCCTTATCAATACTCTTCTGTGCAGGGGATGAAGTACAACCTCTGTAAGAAGACGGCAGGCAAATCTAGACTCGATCTCTTTTGAAAACATTACACAGCCTTCTTTGAACAAACCTTGCCAGCATCAGTGATGCTCACAATTACAGCACTACGTTTAATACCACCATGTGACAGCCCTGCCTCCCCACCCTATTAAAACAAGGAAAATGTAAAAACGAGCATTCTGGAACTGTCAAAATATTTGCATTATTTTAAGGTCCACATAAGACTTCCTATGAATTTTGTGTGCAGGATGCTCAGGCGTTAGAGGGATTATCTACAAGGAAAAACACAATAGTCACATCTAAACTTCATTTCAGTGATTTACCAAAGAAACCCAATACCATCACCATCCTAGCACAAATAATACTAATAAATTTCAAAGTAGAAAATCGATGTAAAAACACAAGGAGTTTATGACTCACCTAATGACACATCACATCTTAAAGGGCATGCATAATTGCTACTTTAACAATCAAGCATTCAGTCTTAGTTTGATGCTTTTCCTGGGAATGAAATGGCACACAAGAAGAAACATAGCAATTGTTATGTGGCATTAATTATTTATATCACATATTGATGTTCTCTACAACAGAATTTCAAGAAACTGAAGTGCAGATCCTGTGCTTTCCATCCAATTCCCTCAAACCCATGTAAATCTGTAAATTTGTCACTGTGGGTGAAGTATTCACATCCAAAGCATGCTGTTGATGGTTATGAATGAGTGAGGAATTCTCTTGCCTTTGGTGTAGGTGGGATTGTCAGTGCCTGGGTTGCATATTGAAACACTGCAGTGAGAAGAAATCAGCTGTCTCTGGTACAATCACTTTGATAGGAAAAAGGCAGTGGTATGTCACTGATGTATCATGTAGGTGCAGCAGCATCTAATTATAACTCAGAACGATTGAAAGCATTTTCTCACTCCTGAAGCTAGAAGCTTTTGTAATTAGAATTTTCTGTTCTCTAAATGTATATTCTCATAAGAAGTGACACAAATAAGTGTGCGAAGAAAAGAAAAAATCTATTGTAAATTCTTATCAAATTTGTGCTTGCAGCTAGAGTTTTCATAATTCCAATCTCTTCACAACATAATTGAATAAATATTGACTCATAAAATACAAAAAACCAAAAGAACAAAAAAACCCCCACAATTTCCTCCTTTTCTCTTAAGGCTTATTTCTCAGTAATTTTCCATTTTAAATAGAGAAAAATTTATTCCATCTATTAATATGCAAATAAATGTTAAATGCAAATAAATAAAATATAAATACTAAAAGCTTTATTTCATGATCACAATTGCAACATAAATAATGTGCATGATTTTTAGTACTGGTCCAGTCTGATTTCTTACCATAGGCATTTCACTTTTTTTGACACATAATTTTGTGTGAGTGATAGAAACTTCTACAGACCACATTCACATGCATGTCTACCTAAATAATCTATTCAGCAATTAACTTATTGAATATCTCTTAAAAAATCCTATATGTTCACTGATTATAAAAGTTATTAATATAAAATATACATGCATAACATTTATCCTAGCTATTTTACTGTCATTTAACCTTTCTCTCAGTTTCCCTGAGCTATCAATCTCCCCATCCCCTTAACTCATTAGTTTCTGTTCCAAATAAGGCAAACACAAATAGAAAGAGAATCTGACATATGCATTATTCAGTCAGATTCCTGTGTTATTTTTCCCTTGAAGTGGTCCACTGAAATATGCTCCAAAGGGCATATGAAGGTTATAGCACCTAGTCAAAGGAAATACATTTCATAATAACTATTATTCCTTTCCTGAACTTCCCACTGAGACCTTTCTTCACCTGAAATGTTTGTATTTCTAGATTCTATCTTTTTAGTCTGAGTACCTATAAATTTCCTGAAATATGGACAGATGAAGAATCAGTCTTAAGAAATCTGACAGCATAGCACTTGGAGAGAACACAGACACAAGACATCAATGACACAGTCTCTGAAGAGGTTGGTCTTCAGTAGCTTGAAGGGTGCCGTTATAATATCCCTGTATTTATTAGCAAAACACTGCATGACCTTCAAGCTTTAGCACAGATTAAACCAAGGCTCTACATATTTTACTACTCTTCCCTGAAATTTCAGGACTATACTATTAGCAGTTAAAAAAGGGAATGTGCACAAACGCCCATGGAAATATACTTACTGGATATTCTGATGGTTATTATGTCTTCACAGTGCAATCACATCACCCATATTACTTTTGGTGCACTTTCATTGTTCAGTTAATGTGTCTGCGCACATAAATGGGAAAGGCATGTGTATTATGGAATGGTGAAAAGAATACTGTATTTGCCAAGCTGAACAAATACAAGAGCTACTCAGTGAGCTAAAGATGGCCTGCATGCACCACTCATAAATTGTCATCTGCCTGTTCCTAATTAAATACAGCCAGCTCTCACAGCTTGGAGTTGAAGGCTTGAACTGCTTCAGTATCAGACCAGTCATCGAAACATCGACACGTTCTTCCCTCTTCTCCCATCCTAAGTGTAAAAGAACGTTATTTATGGCTCAGTACTTTCTAAGCAATTTCCAAGAATAACTACTAAAAAAGGGGATGCAGGAGTTAAAAGCAGCAAGCAAGGACACTGCCCCCATCTCCCTTCTATGTAGAAACTTAACCCTCCCACATGATTTACAGCCATAAAAAAAGTGGAATTCTCATTGAAGAGAGAAACTTACTATGGTCTTACTCATGACAGCAACTTGCTCCAATGTCACCCAAGGCTGCATTTAGCATCATACCCTCCCCTTGTCTTCTGATACCGTTGTCATCACAGCCATAACATATTTTTAGGTCCATTAAAGAACATCCAGACAGTTCCTCAGACTTAATATCTTGTCTTGCCCACCTGATATACCTGATTCCATGTAGATGCCAGAATAACTTCAAGGACACCCAAAACTTACAGAGGAAGTGTTGGAGTTTTTGTGATGTGTACATCTTAAATTCACTGTTTCTTAACAAAAATTTCGTACATAACTAAATACCCATACAAGAACATTAAAACCTGTCATCCTGGATCTTTCTACTAGTATATGTGAGATGCCTGACTAGTATATGTGAGATGCCTGAGGGTTTTTTTCACATTTTTTGTGAGGATTCAGGCTATTTTTCTGACAACTGAAAAGGATCTAGAGAAAACTGTGGGGGAATCAAAATATTCTATTCAGTCTCTTTCCTGTAATGAGAAGTATATAATGTCTTTTATATGTTAATTAATGTCTTTACTATTTTCTGCAACTTCAGACAAGAATAAGAAATAGTTACTTCTAGCAGTGACTGATACAAAACATAGGGAATTAAAGCCGAACATGGTGCTAATGGGTGGAAGTTGCTTTTACACATAGTGAAATTCTTTGTGCGTGAACAGGCACATGAACCCTTCAATAAGGTGGTGCACCACAATTTATACGACAAAGAGAGCTCACTCATCTCACCTATTAGGGTCAGAAAATAATAAAATACTAGAAACATCATTCTGGTCTCACAAATTTGTGAGATGGATCAAAAGGTGCTATTCAGAGAAGGCTTTTGTATCTTTCTTTCCCAGAAAACGAATAAGATTATATCAAATTGATTTTCTTTTCCAAACAAAGACAACTTCAAATAAATCAAATTATACTGAATTCCCACCATCTGGAGAAAAGGAAAATATTTCTGGGGAAAAAAAAAAAAGTAACACTCCAAATAATATGCTACTTTTAAGTAATAACTGTGAGGAGCTTCTGTGATAGTCAAGTAATTCTTTACTTCATTTTCTTTCCAGAGACTCCATAGTCTATAAAAGGACTGGAAATTCCTATAATGAATATTATAATAGAATTTATTACGCCAGCAGAATGAAGCCTATGTCAACACTTCCATTATAAAATCTTGGTTTTAAGAGTTCATAGCTTATCTCTATAAATACCACATGCCCCACTGTATAAGTCAAACTATTATTTTTCCACAGCATAAAATTATTGCAATGGTATCACCAATTTTAACTGAACAAAGGACTTGATTAACAAAGATGAAAAAGGAAAAATAACCTTATTGCTTTACCAATAAAGTGTTTATTTTTGCAACAGTGTGTCTGAATTTTAAAACATTCAACACTGGTTCATAATTGGGGTAATTAGACTGGGGATAGGAAGCAGCTTTCCTGTTGTCACCGAGCATAAGTGTAAAATATGCAGCACTGAAGACATTTCTTTCCATGTAATTTGCACTCTTTACCACTCATTCTTTTGCTAATATTATGGGGTTTTATTTGCATGAAACTGCCAACATAATAGGAATGACAGCATAGCAAATTAATCAAATATGTATATAACACAAGAATGTAGGGTAAGAAGACAAAGCTAATTTCATATAAAAGGCAAGAGCTGAAATAGACACACATGCAGTCAGGGGTGTTTTCACTCTAAATGTACAGTCTAGCCTATGAATGCACAAATAAGGAAATACACATATATCTATAAAGAAATATCACTTTTAGTTTTGAAACATTAATACTATACCCCAGAGATTTTCAACAATCCAGTGCCAATCTGGAGCCACATTTTATATTTAAGCTCCATAGTTTTAGGCCTTTTTTAAAGAACATTAATTTAGATACTCAGCCTCAAAATTTATATTCTTGCTGATAAGTTTTTACTTTTGTAGCTCCCAAAAGAAGTATAAATTTGGATTTCTTTCAATACAAGTAGTGAGAAAGAAGAAAAAGATCTTCAGAAAATCATTTGAATATGGTAAGATGTTTTAGATTGGAGAGAAGTATTTGCCATGTCTATTAAGACTAACAAGTGTAAAATTCCCCCAATTTACTGCAGAAATGGTCCCTAAAAACAGGAATAAATACCATTAGCAAATTTATCCAGAAATTAAAATGACTGTTAGTGCCATATTGAACATGGATTTCTGATCTATCACATACATGGTTAAGTGGAGGAAAGACATCTGACCTGATGAAAACCAATTAATTTCAATCCCATTAATGCTCACATCCAAATAATCCATAGAAAGTAAAATTATTTCCATATTATCATTCAAGCTACAGGTGGTAAGAAAAAGCAGCAAGGAAGACAGAACCACTGAAAAAACAACTATTCCTGAATTCCTGGCTTTTCAGGTAATTCACACTTTAATTAAATTTAATTTCCTGTGCTATATTGTGTCTGAATCAGTGCAGACACATACAAACCCACCAACTGTGGAATCCATTGCAACCTTTAAATGGTGCAACACTAGATCTGCTGATTTGGGAAGAAAGTTGCACTAATGAAGAGGTGCTAAAAAAATCCAACCAAAACAAGAAGGTACCACACTTCTGTTTTAATGCATGCCTGCGTTACTGTGAGAATGCTGAAGTTTCAACGTTATGAATGCTGCACACAGCATCTCAGCACTAGCTGAAATAATTACCTGGGAAAATCACTGTCCTCCTCTCATGTGGCAACTCAATTACATGACAAAAACTTCTGCAGTTCCATTTCTTTTTCATTCTGGTTACCCCTGGGATCATCTACGTGGTATTATTCCAAACCATCTTATAACAAATAAAGTTGCATTTAACATGGTATTTTGTGCTCCATATTCACAATTCAAAGTGCCTTGTGAAAAGAAGGTACCGTCACCTACATCCAACAGGGTAAATTAAAGAAGGGAGAGGGACTTGCTCAGCATTACATCAGGCACCAGTGGCAGCACTGAGAATAAAACGCTGATTTCCAGTCTGAAAGGTTACCAATTTGAAGGCAGAGGAGAAGGAGATTATATTATTACATTAAACCTGGAAGCACAGTCTGCTTATAAAAGCACAGAATCTGTAGCTCAGACTCACAGTCTCAATTTCTATGTTCTCTTGTAATGCACGAAATGTTTAGTGTTCTGCTCTGCAAAGAAGAGGAGAAGATTTCCCATGCAAACTGAAAGGGCAATTCATTACTATGTAATCTGCCAGTTCATTAAAGGTGTTTATGGAATATCACAAGAAAGATAATGGCACACAGTTTAGAATATGCCTTTGTCATCAAAGAAAATTTGATTTTAAAATCACTTGGAGCTCATAATAATCTAACTCGAAGCTTGGCAGTGAGTACGTTAAGCAAGAATCAGTATTAGTTTGGGCAATTTTTCCTTTTTCATGCTAGTAAAAAATAAAATTACCACTAAGAGGGTCTCTTTGTGACAAATGTGCAAACTGGTAGCCTTCCAGCATTTGTGCACATTCATTTGTGAAGGAGCTCTGCGGGTGTGATCTGCTGTACACAATCTGTGTGTTTAGGTATTTACATCCATCCCTGCTTCAAAAAGGCACTCCTGCTCTAAACACTGCGCAGACACATCCACAGAAGACCATGTGGAAAACAGGTTAGACTGTTTGATGGGCCCCCATCCACTTCTTAGAAGAAAATAGGATGATTTCAGTGTCTGCACATTAGGGAAAATGTCAATATAAAGAGACAGCAAAAACATTAAAAATGGGAAAGAGATGTCTCCAGCCCAGCTCTCCCCAGCTGAAGAACTGCATGGTAACAGGACTAAAATTTCACTTTGCTTCAGAGGTGTCATGCACCAGAGGTGAGGAGGCACATGGGCCAGGCAGCACTTCACAACACACAGCCTTGCCCTCAGAGGCTCCCCAATGTGCCTTTGTGCCTGCCCAGCAGGAAAGAGGGTCTGTTTGGTGTTTGTTATTGGGCAAATAAATCCATATTCTGATGTCTGATACAACTAACTTGACAGTCACTACATTGACAGTCAATGTACTTGGAAATAGTCTAAGGCTCTCTTTCAGTTTCTTCTGAAAGGACAAACATACTAGGAAAAAAAAATACATGTCAAAAAGTTTTCTAACTTTAGGTAGAAAGCTGAATATCCCACTTCAAATAAAAAAATACTTTGAAAGATCTCTGGTAGAGTGAATGCATCATGTTATTTTCCCATTCTTCCCACATGAAGCAATTTATTTCACCCATGGGAAACTTGGGAAAATATACTTCACAGTATGTACCCCCGGTGAACAATTTTGTTGGGGGTCCTGTAAAAAAAAAGTTTAAAACAGTAGAAAATTAAACATAATACCTCTGACTACTGAAAATACTGCACCTACAGTAAAAATGAAATCAAGCACAAAAGGCTGATGGAACATCAAGGAACTTAACACAGCAAACAGAAGATTGAACTTTCCAAGTAAAGATATTTTTGATTGCACAGTGGAAGAAAATTTCTAAAAGATGCATCCAAGCTAGTTTTTTTTTAAAATTAATTCCCCACTTGCTAGACTTGAGTCTCAAAGTAGTCATGTCACATAAATGGAAATTGCAGCAGCTCATTGCAGCTGTAAAAGTTTAGGATTTGGTGAAGTAAATGGTAATAGATCAAAGCTGAAGATGACATGCCCCAAGAATTAGGAAATAGCCAATATATATAAACACTTTTTTTTCTGTTTAGAACTAAATATTAGCCAGTTACTCAGTCACAATAAACTCAAATGATAGGCCTGATCCTGAGTTTGTATGGACATTGTATGTTCTAATCAAATGCTCAGTCTCTTGAAATCTTCCTCAGCCACGTGCAACCACAACCCAGCTCTTGCCATTACAATCTTGAATAGCTTTTCAGAAAATGGCAGAAAACCTCTCCAAATCCCTGCTCCTTCTTGCAATGTTTCCCTCTCTGCTTTGCAGATAATAGGCAAAACACAACATGAAATAGGAACAGCTGAGTATTTGGCCCATTGAATTTAAACACAATGCACGTCTGCTTTCAACCTATTAAATGCACATTCCACAGTCAATATGTTGGCCAGGCCTTCAAGAATTACAGCCTACCCTCTCCAAATTAAATTTGCTGGCACAGGACAAAATGTTTCTGCTCAGAGGCTGTGAAAGTTTTATGCCTCTAGATACCCTGAACTTCTCTACCTCCCCATCCATAATAGTATCAGTGAAAAGACACATGGATAAAACAACATTGCTATAATTATGGAAAAGTTAACTTTTTAATTTACTTGGTCAAAAGAGAGGTGCAGCAACCAAATATCAAATAATAAATTTAGTGTATAATTCTACTATAAAAACCCAGAACTGGAAGTTTGTGTTACATGACAGAATTAAGTATTTTAAAGTATTTGGGTGGCAGAATGGCAAAGACAGCAAAACATTCAATGAAAAGAAGAAAAGAACAGGAAAATAGCCTGACAAAACCTTCATCTCTTCTGATTTGACAAAGTAATGACAACCAGACAGAACCTTGGGAAATGAATTTCCCAAGCCTGAGAGAAGCCATACCTCACAACACATCCAAAGAAGCACCACCGTGGCCTTGGAGCAGACTTTTACACAGGCACCAGTGAGATCCCTTCAGGCTGCTGGAGTCAAGGTGTATGTTAACAGGCAGGTCTCTGGTTTTGCTTGTTTTTAGCCTCCTGCACTGCCAGGCAGAGTTGGAGCAGTGTAAAACACAACTCATTCCTGCAGTTGAGATGCACGTCCTACCCCTTCAGAGCTCCTCAAACAATGACCACCACCAGGTCCCAAACACCACTAGCTTCCTTTGTAAACACCACCCTTTGCCTCGTCCTTAGTTTCTCCAGACCTCCTACACCCCAGTCCCCTTTCAAATATTAGTTTCTGACGCCATTTCTCTTTCGTCAAAGGGAAGATTTTCAAACACAGTAATAAAGTGAAATTCTGCAGCCCACTGGCTCTCAAGTGGAGCTTACCTTGTATTTGTGTCTGTAAGAGTTCCTCTGGCTCTCACATTTTTCATCTGTAGAGATACTGAGCTTTTTTTTTTTTGGCATGGACTAGCTGCTCTTCCCTACTTACTAATTCTGTTGCTTAACTACACTGACGCTGATCTAAAACATCCAAAAAAAAGATGGCTTTTATTTTCTGAGGCCCATTAGCACAGCTTGAAGGCAGGAAGAATATGCACAGGCTCAGGCAGTCATGACGCACTGCTTGTAATGCAGAAGGATGCGTACAAAAAGAATATATGAAAGCAAATAAAGTTTAATATTAGATTACAGGATTTTATTTTCATCTTTTTACGTCTTCCTATGAGAGGGAAGGAAATTTAAGTTTTAAGAGACAAAACAATCCTAGCTCAGGAATTGGAGTCCCCTTTCTGCCAACTGGGTATGGTGTCTCTAGCCTGAAACTTAAAAAACAAATCTGTACCTGACCACTTCTCTTGCATTTAAATAAGATGTCAGTCATGACCTCACAGTTTAAAACTGTCCCAAACGTCACTAAGAAATTTTTCACTGCAGCCATCACTCAGAGTGACCTCCAAGGATTCTGCAAGGGCAGCCAAAATTCTAAAACCCATTAAGATTGCTTAAAATAGTTGTGAACTATGCTACCATATTTAAGGCAACAATTTAACCCACCACACAAAGTGCTTTGACATGGTTGATTGTGGTTAGTATAGCAGTGATATGATAATTCAGGTACTTTTATAGAGCAAATTACTTATATGCAGAACCTTGTTCACTGCTTTCACATTGGAAAAAATGCTGCCTTTACTGATCTAAATGCCACCTTGAACATGGGCAAGGGGAACTGCACCACTGTTTAAATAAATATAGTTTTTTCACACTCCCACAGGGCCGAAAAGAATTTATAAGTATTAAGACAGTTTAACTAGCTCTTAATTTCGCTTTTTTTCTTTTTCCAGGAAGACTAGGATGATGTCATCTGCCTTTACATATTCTCTCAAAGGAAATCAAGGACAAGTCAACTTTGAAGAAGTGCATCCTTTGGCATCCTGTGTGGCACTGCTGGCATTGCTGCCCCTGGACAACATGCCATAAAATTGCTCTGATGTCATTTCCTAAATGACAAGAAACTCTCAGTCTCTCTTTGCTCTTATGAGGTACCCTCTGTCAGGGCAAAGTACTGCTAGCAAGTACAGGAGGAAAATGTCTGTTCTTATGTGCTACGAAAAGCAAAACTAAAGCACAGAAAGATGGTGAAGTAAGATATTTGGTAAGAGTTCAAAGGCTATCGCTTATACAAGAAACTGGATCTCACTTGAAAAATAAAGGTGTGATTTCACACAGGATATTGGCCTAGATATAGGCCATTTCCTATCGCATAACATACTGTTATTTCACATCCTTATCTGCAGTTTTTATCTTGAAAGCAATGATTAACAAAGCAGATATGAACCCTTAGAAGCTTTTTCTGGGAGAAACTGAAGAATTTATCAGATCGTAAACATTACAAGGCAATTTGATGCCTAGGTATATCCTTTATGGCATAAGAAAATACTTGACTCTGTGCTTATTAATTCTTTGTTCTATGTTGATTTGAATATCTCTGTGTTAAGATGAAGATTTAATCTTTGTGAAAATTATATATGTGCTACCCACAGAAAGGCTAAGGTTCAAAGCGACCCCTGGAAATCATCTGGTTCGAGTCCTTTGCTCAAACTGGGCCACCTACAGTCAGCTGGCCACATACACGTCCAGATGGCTTTTGAATATCTACAAGCAGGGAGACTCCAAAACATCTTTGTGAAAACTCTGCCAGTGCTTTGTCACCCTCACAATGAGAAAGCCTTTCCTGATGTTCAGAAGGAAACTCCTGCTTTTCCGTTTGCATCCATTGCCCCTGGTCCTGTCAGTCACTGGGCAACACTGAGAACAACCTAGCTCCATCCCCTTTGCACTTTCAAGTATTAGTACGAATTTATGAGATCCCCCTTGAGCCTTCTCTTTTTCAGGTTGCAAATTCCCATCTCTCTTAGCCCTTTTTCAGGAATTCCTCACAGTCACAGATTTCCATCACGGTTTAGGCCATAATTTTGTCTCTTTTATTTGAGATATTAACACATCATCTCTGTTTAGCTATGGCTATGCTTTAAAGTTTGCCTTCAATACTTCTTGAACTATTGTTAGCAATAGTCAAAATTTCAGCACAAGAAATTGCTAATATTTTAATTTATCTGAAAGTGATGGGAAAAACAAGAATATGGCAACTGTGTGAGAGAAGATTGTTCAACCTGACTGATGCCTTGGGTAAAATGAAATGTACAGTAGGAAATACATACACTATGAGTGCTTTGTGAAAGAACAATTGGTAACTTGTTTCTGTCCTTCCTGAAAGTAATTAGGCAGTATGGCACTTTCATTTCTTCTATTGAACACTTCATAGTCCATGCAAGAAATGTGTTGCTTCTCCTGTGTAAAAGAGTTACTTCATGATAAGTGAAGCAGCTGATCTGCTCCTTTTGAACCCATTCAGCTCAGATGCAGCAAAGGAAATCAGGTTTAAGACACTTATGATAGCCATCTTTCTGTGAGCCAGAACCTGTGCTGTGATCACATCAAGCAGAAGACACATTAATTTATTTAAATGGGTTGTGTTTTACAGCTGCTGCTGCTGAGCATATTACTGGCTGTAATCCAAACTCTGGCTACAGGAGTCCCAAACTGCTGATTTATGGAATTTGGAAAGCATAGCATATTTGTGTGCTTCCATCAATGATAACCATGAATGGAAACAAGAACACTGAACTAGATGAGTGCCTGGTCTAAGACAACACAGACCTTTCACTTGCTTTTTTTGTTCACAAACAGACTCCTAATTCTTCATAACCAATAACCAGTTTTTTATAGCTCAGATATGCTTTGACTTTCAACACTTACCTTCAACATGAGACATGAAAAGTAACTAAAGTGAGTCACAGGTAACCAGATTTACTTTTGAGGATTTGCATGTGGGGCATATCCTTTCTGGAGAACAGTGGTGGAATTTTGTTAATTTGAATTCCATACACTCTTCAGCTCATCTGCTATGGTGTCACAATTATGTAAAGGCACCAAAAAAGCCAATTTGTCTGGCACCTCCTCTCTGCAAGTATACCTCAACTCTGCTCAGCCTGCAGGCATAAAGATGTTATATGGTACACAGGTCACTGATTTCTCCTCACTGAAAAGTATATTAGTCACAATAAAAGAGATGTCACCCTGAAGGCTGAAAGAATCAGCCGATCCAGCCTTTTAAAACCTGAGGAAATAGAGACTTATGTGTTTACTTTACTGTTTTTGAGGGTAATCACACAATTTATGACAAAAGAATACAGAATAAAACACTATTAATGAGGGTGAAAAGCAGCCTCTCTTCTGAAATTGTGGAAAACCTCTAAAAGAGTGACATGAAAATCTTAACATTTTCTTCTTCTCAGTCTCTAAATGAAGGCTTTTGAACAAAGTAGTGAAGTTAGTTTTACTATATTTTGATTCTCAAAGTTGCTAATTGTTCAGATCACTGTGTGACACTTCTTTTTTCAAAAGAGAACCCTAAATATTATGGCTTTCACTCACCTTCTCTCTTAAATAAGTTTCGCACAGGTGCTGTCTGAGACAAGGCCCACCCCACATATATGAGTGAAGCAGGACAAAGACAGATAAACACATTTTCTTGAAAGGAAAACAAGTCCGAGATGTGATTTATCACTCTAAACAGGAGAGACACGAGACCCAAGCTGGCTTGGACTTGTCTTCAGTGAAGCAGAACCTGAAGCAGGCAACAAGGGCTTGAGTCAAACTGGCACTTCTGTCTTTACTTCATTAGGCAAAAAAAAGCTGGCCAAATCAGCTATATGGAAATCCATTCCACACTCCAGAACTCCTTCAGACTCTTTGAGAAAGCAATGTTCTGTTCAGAAGACAGGACTGTGTGTGGGGTATTCCCCTTGATGAACCTTATACACCTGAGAGCTGCCTCAGATGGGCTTTGCCTCTAACCTTGATGAAGACAGAGTAGCTCAATGAAGACTGACACAGAGCAAGGTTCAGAGCAGGAATATAGCTTATGTACTATCACAATTGCAGAAAAGAGCTGTCATCTTTCTCCCATGACTGAGCTGTAAACTTACTTTTCTTTCAACGATCTAGAAGAATTCCAGTGAGGCAATAGGCAAATTGCCTTCTCTGAAAAGTTTGTCCAATTTATGCTGAAATACGCAGTCATATTTTTACACTGTGATTTTGGCAGACAAACAAAGCCACTGTTCCTGGGTTTAAAAGGTGCGTGAAAGAACTTTCAAAGGCAAATTGATAAAGTATCCCATGCAACAAGTGATATAAAGAGCAATCTTGCTGAAAGTAATTTAAATATCATATCACAAACAGAATCAGAAAAGTTAGTCTACTTAGCTTCAGTGTCTGGTTTGAACAAGAATCTTGCAACCATGATTCTTTAGCATTTCCGCATGAGGTTTCGTGAGAGAGCTTTGAACACTAGCACTATTATTGTATCTTCAGAAGTTAAACAGAAAGTATATGTTTATAATTTTTACTTTCAGAGTTTGGAGTAATCAGAATTAGACTGTTTAAGCAGCTAGCATCTGAATTGCATATTTTTAAGAGTATCAACACAGTTCTTTGTTAGAACAGAAATCAGGTAACAGTTTGCACTAGTTGATGCACTTGCTAATAAAAACAAAATCTTTGCGCTTCAGTCTATTTTCTCCACACACTCTGTTGTATCATCCACCTTTTTTTTTTTCTGCTGAAAAGGAGCTGTAAGCCTGTTCAACCAGGCAGACACGGAGCAGGAACACTTAAATGAGTTTAAGAGCCAAGAGATCTGCAGTTAACACCCTTGGTGAGCAAAGATTTGGTGCTTCTCCACATGACTCCTATGCTGGCCACAGCTGACAGGAGGGTTCCAGGAATGTGAGTATCTACAGAATCCATAAAAACAAGGCTCAACATCAGTCGTCAGCTCCCCCACCTATTCCTCTGGGGGGAACAATTACTTTTAACTGAAGACATTTATTGGGCATAGGATAAAACCTACAAAATCCAGACTATGCTATTTGGATCTTGTCTGTTTACAGGAGCTACTTGATTCTACTCTGTTGTTTCCACTGTTTAGACCCATTAGAAACAGCCATTATTCCCAAACACTGATGCTTACATTAATGCAATTCAGGAATTCATGGCTTAAAATAGACAGCAACAATTTTTAAAAAAAAAAAATCTCCGCAAAGACATAGGTCAGAACTTGCAACATCTATTCCACATTAGAAAATCACAGGCTTACTATCTACTTTTGTCAACCTTTTTCCACACATAGGGAAATTGGCATTCATTATTCTCCATATCCCCCATGGCTCCAGAAGCTCCTCATTACTCTGCTGCCACCAAATACCTACCCCAAAATTCATGAGCAGCCTTCTTCTCCTAGCAAGTTTACAGAGAGGATGAGACCTCCTGCACTTCCTACAGCAGAAATTTCTGCAATGGAATTATGTGTTTTTATTCTTCTGCTGAATTATGATGCTAGAGGCTATGATTTCTGCCTTTACCTCGACTTGCTGTTCAAAAACTCTTTAAAAAAAAAAAAAAAAGAGAGACAATGTTAAGGCAAAAACATCCCCAACATCCCTGCAAAACACTGCTCAAAGACTCAAAATTCAAGTAAACCAGGTTTCTTGTGTGACCATAATTCTGCATTCTGATATAGGGTTAATATTCAGACTGGGTAATTATATGCCATACTTACACCAGATATTTTTGTTATTGAGTAGGAGTTTGAGGGTGGGGACAAAACCAGAAGCCACCTGAGTATTTCCCAGAACTGGTATCAGAAATTCATACCAACTTGCATAAAATCTAATTTTCATCAGAATTAATTTTCACTATGGAAACAATAACAGAAGATGTTATTTCAATTCGATGGCTTTACATCCACACAATTTTGAACATTTTGAAAGCTTACACAAATAGCATCACATTCATTCCTTCCCTTTTTCTTCTTGTGGATTTACAGTAATGCAGAATTAATAAACCAAGTGGGAGTCTTGGCAACAGAAAACTTCTGTTTTCAGAGCTGACTTTCAAAATGGTAAGGAGAAAATCACCATCCTAAATTTTCCCTTTAAACTGTATATTGACAGGTAGAAATATGCAACCACACTGAAACATTTATTCTCCCAAAATTAGCATTATTACTTTATTTTGTGATTCATTACAATCTGAAAATCCAATAGTCAAAAAAATAAACTAGGCATAATGTTAAAGCATTTTACAAGCAAAATACTTTACTGTTTCTGTTTCAATTTGCATAGGGTGGGATAAGTGTATTGGTTAAAGAATATAACATACAGAAGAACAATACCATAGTTCATCAAACTGCACTGCAGAGTGTTACATTCCTGTGAGTGAACAGTACTTGAACAGCTATTTCTGTCAATGGAAAACCATACACTTCAACATTGACAAGGCTGCCTTCCCATGACCATGATGCATCATGACAGCTGCAAACCACTGGTTTCTTTTCTTACATTGTAGGTCATTCTACTTTAAAGAAATTAAAGAGTTAAACAAGCCAGAATGCATCTATCTATGCACATTTCTTTTCTACCTGAACAAAGGCCAGTATGGAGAGAGGAAATTTTTAAAGTCAGCTTCTGAAACTGGTTATACTATAACCTCTGCCTCTCAAATTTTTAGTTTCACGGAGCTAGCAAGCTTAGAGCTTCGTCCACACATCTCTGTCTACTATTACTTTGCATTCAGGTAAAAAACTGTACTTTTCACTATGTAGAAACAAACTGCAAAGAGATCACACTTCTTTCCCACTGTAACCACATCTCTGTTCCTCCAACTGTATAAATCTGGCTTTAAAGTCTCACAAAACTAAAAAATAGTTGATCTAGGTTGTAATAAAAAAAATGAATATTAAATACCTTTGGTAAAAATAGATATATTTAACAAGTTTAGAAAAGCAAATAGTTATATTGTCAAAAGGAGAGTATAAAAATGTACACAATAAAAAATAACAAACACACAAAAAATCATCAGCCATAGTAGTAAGAATAAAGGCGCTGTTCTTTTCAATGTTTGCTTCCTTAGCTCACGTTATTGTCCAGTCTTCCTTCTAAAAGGCAGGAGCTTTACCAGAGCATATGGAAAAATCCAGTCCTTCCTACCAGCATTAGACAAATTAAATTTAATTCGGAAAAAGGCAGTCTGTTTTTACCCAAGTTTATACAACAGAGAACGGTTTGATTTAGAGTACGTAGGAGTAGCTGAACACAGAAAGATTTCAGGTGTTTTCAACCAGAGGCCAGATGTACTCGAGCTGTAGAAATGAGACAGCCACCAGGCTCAAGTGTCCATGATGTCAGCCTTCTAACTCTATTTTTACTCCTAAATTATAAATCCATGTATTGCCAAGAAAATTGCTGGGGACAACAACAATACATATATTTTAAATCCCTCATTGATGCCTTTCTCCCATCCTTTCACTGGGCCTCCAAACAGAGCTGTCACACAACATATAATCCCAGTTTGGCTTCTCCTCTTTTTAGAGCTCACTGTAAATCTTCAAGATGGAAGATCCCCAAAGCAAACAACTGAGATTACAGAAGGAGATAATGCACAAGCCCCATAATAGAATCAGCCATTGATTGAAATGTGCTTTGAAAGAAAACAGCACAATTAAATCATGTTTATCCTTCAGTATTCCCTTTGCACACACAGTCACACTCCTCGTGGTGTTCCAAGGGTACATCTGTCAATGATTTATGCAATCCTCGGACACCAATCCTTGGCTTCAGCTGAAGAACCTGAAGGAGAAGAAGCCAAGCATCAAGAAGAGAGCAAGTGCTTCATCACACACCTAAGCTATGAGCTAGATTGCATTGGAAACACTCTGGATGACAGGCAGCATATTAAAACCGAATTTCTTCATTAATTCCACCTACTTGTTACTATTTTTGCTTTTACCTCAAGCCATTCACAAGATTGATTAAATCATGTTGAACATGATTAAATCATATTGCTCTATCAGTGTCTTGCACTTTCAGATTTCCACTTAATTTTATTTAAGAGTAAACAGTAGAGTTAACCCAATTAGATAATTCTATAATAAATAATTTTAGCTATCGATTTATAGCTATGGAAATGAACAAATATTTGTTTCTTTGTAAAGTTGACATCTCCCACTAGAGAAAGCAGAACAAAAGGTATGGTTGGGATGTGTCTGAATTGCACCAGTAAATACCTCAGAAATTAATGTAATAGATGCACAGAAGAGTATTTTAACAAGGAAAGTTTTACTTTTTTCAATGCAATAACTATTTAAAATGCTAAAAAACATTTACTACAAGCACAATACATAAAATATTAAAATATTCATTGGTGCATTGAGTTTGTTAAAAATAAACTCCTTAATTTGCTTCAGCATTTCCAAACAGGCAAATGTAAAATGAGTGCGTACCTCATGGTATTTTTTGGTGACTTTTGTTGGCACACATTGGCACTCATTGCAGCTCTGTTGGCAGCAGGCGCAGTTGCCCCCACAGCGCTTCACCAGCAGACACAGCGGCCAGAAGATGGTGTCAGTTCTCTTCAGCTCCTCCCGCAAGGACACGGAGAAGTTGCGAGGGGTGCAGCTGTACAGCCGCACCTCCTCCTTCAGGAGGTTCAGGTCCACCACTGCAAAGGGACAGAGAGAACGCTGCTTTCCTGATTTGCAATCCGAGCTCATTCGTGGCACAGCAACTTCAGCAGTGCAGGACCCATGAGGAAGGCTCATTTTTGTGCGGGTGGGACAGGTTCAGCCCCAAGAGTGTAACACTGCAGTTGCCTGAATACGATGGAACTTCAATGGAATTGTCGTTGCATTGTAATATTCACCAATTATTTCCTAATTCTGGCAAAGTTTGTTCAAATTAAAGCAAGATTTGGTTACTACGTTCCACTACATGTTTTATCAAATCAGCCCTAATGGAATTCCCTCTGTTCATACTAACACTCTGAGCCCCACTGTTGCTATTCTATAGTCATTTTGGATTGGAGAGACACACACAGAGCAATCAAGAATCCTGCAAAATTTCGAAGATCGTTTTAAATAATTTGCATAAATTCACAAGATCATATATCTATATAACTATTAGTAGGCTCCATTTTCTCCCCCCTCTTCACAGCAGCATATATATGAATTTCTATTGCTTCTCTAGGTTTCATTTTCTCTTGATGCATCTTAAATAAAAGTTACTGCTTATAAGCATCTAACTTGAAGTGCAAGTTAAAGATCTTAATATTTGGTACCAATTTCCCCATAAACTGGTTCCACTGTATTATATTAAAGTTTCACTATGCTAATGGTTGAACAGCAAGTTCATTGAAAGATCTGAAAGAGGACAAGCTTCTCTAGGTTCATCTTAGCTGCATAGTCAAGAAATAACAAGCCTTGAAAGAAGCAGTCAAAATTGGAAAAATAATGAAAAATAGTGGGAAAAAAAGTGAAAAGCAATGTAAAAACAGACTATAATGATTGTGATCTAGGATATTTTGCCTGAATTGTTTTTCTCCACACCCACCAATAATGAACAGAAGTGGTGTCTAACTGAAGGGATACTACTCACTCTATTAAAAATAAAAAAAAAAGAGAGGAACAGAAAAAGAAAACCCTATGTTAACATGGCTACTGAGATGACTGAAATAGAGGCCCTGAATAAAGTGGCAAAGTTCTTTAACCAACTGGTTTTGAGTTAAATCAAGAAGAAATTAGGGGAAAAAATATCTCAGTGCATTAATGTTGCTTTAAAAATACTTTATATTTATTGTTATTCATTAATAAACAAAAAAATATATAATAAAGCTAAAATAAGTTTCTGATCTGAATCATCCTCTAGAGAAATACTTTTTTTTTCCCTCTCTACTATGTAAAGAGCCTCAAGAGCTCATCAAGGATAACTTCAGCCTATCGAGGAAAGATAATACCTCTTAATTCTATTTAAACACGTAAGAAAAAAAAAAACTTAGAAGCTGCATTTCTTTAGCAGGAAGGTTCGCTGGTGCTCTCCCAGGAGCAGATCTTTGGGAAGGAATTTCAATCCATGTTCCTTCAAACGTTTCTTTTGCAGGCCATATCCATATATTGGCATCCATGAGTAAGGATTTATTGTTGTGAAAGGTCAATTAAACACACTGAAGCCTTTTCTTTGCTTGCACTCCCAGTGAATGCCAAGCTGTGGCACTTCATTCCATCACTATCAGGTTAACACAGGCTCCTAAATAAACAAACTGATTTTTAACAGGGAGGAGTGTGCAATAACTCCAATAAAGTTACTGATAGGACACCAGCCTGCCTCCCACACTGCAAGAGCATTCCTTGGAGAAAGTTGAGAAGGGAGAAGAGGAAAAGAGAAACAAAACTTCCGGGGGAGAGATTCACTGTGAGAAATCAGAAATTATTTAAGCTCTTCTGATCAGCTAATAGCTCTAGGCTGAGTCACTTAGAGGGCGGACATGCCCACCTCCATTAAACAAGGACTGTGGATAGGAATGGAGTACTTCTTTCTTCTGTTATGTTTTCAAACATACACTAAGTTAACAGTCTGAATGAGGATGAAATGCCTGAAGTACACTGTGAGAAGTGCCAGTTCTGCTAATACTTTCTACTGGAAAATTATTTCTGCAGAGACCGATGTGCTTGGTGCAGTGAATCTGAAGCAGCTAAGCTTATGTGCTGCTCAGCCCTTCACCATGAGATACTGAAAGTGGAAGCTGGGCACTGACACCTCTTCCAGCAAGCCCACGGAGCAGTGGGAGAGAGATGCCTTTGTGTTGATGTCCTTCTCCACTGCCTCCTGCCTTCCAGCAGCAGCAGAGGAATGCATCAATTTCTGTATGTACAACTATCTGTAATCGTAAAGAACAAGGAACTAAAATAAGCAGTGTGTTACACATTTTGTCACAAATAAGTAATGAATTTGAACTGAACCCCTCAGACCTGCAGACATTAATTTTAAAAGGTTTCTGTGGAAGAACACACAGTCAGCTCTTAGCAGATATCTCTCAGTCTGCTGTACTGTTACAGCAGGCTTCAGGAGAGATGAACAAATGTCATGTTTGATTCCCATGGCTTAAAATGTGCTAAGGTATACTGCTATGATACCTCACAATGAACCCTTGCCCTACCTTATGTAATTCAATTTCATTAAAAGGTCTGTGGCAAATTTATCTAGTGCTTATATAATCACTTCTTTGAAGTGTGTGAATGAAGCTGTTACTTTTTCAAAGAGTAGCTGTCTGCTCAAAATTTATTTTCACACACTGTGGGCATGAAGCTAGATGAGAGAATGTATATATTCCCTTAAAAGTGTTTACTTAACCACAATAAAAGGTTATGTGGATTTCCCAAGAGCACTGAGTTACAGTACCTGTTATAATGTGAACATTTAAACACTCCTTCAACTCGGCTTCCACTCATGTATCATGTTTGACAAAACAGTCAGGGTTCTTTTGTCTAGCACTAGCTCAGGAGGAGTGAAAGGCTGTGCAGTAGCACATAAATGGGAAACACTAAAATAAAAATAAGAGAAGGAGAAAAAGGGAGGAAAAATGTAGATGCAGGTATGCCTAAAATAAAGTGTATTTCAAGAGTGTGCCTTCACTGGCACACAACTGAACTAATCCATGTTCACATCAGCCTGAAATTAACTGTGTTAGCAATTGGCAATGCAATTTCTTGGCATCTTCTGGGATGTGTATCGAGTACCAGAGGGAAACTTCTTTCCCAAAACATTTTTCCAGCTGGCTACTGCTCTCAAAGTCAATGAAACAAATTAAATTCCGGTTGGGGCACTTGTGTGTGAGCACAGATAGTAGCAGGATGGTTTTCATTCCTAAGCACTTTGGAGATGTTCCTGGGAATGTAAGTTTCTTACTGGCTTCTACAATAGGAGCTGTTAAAAAATCTCAAGCAAGAAGTGGGGTAAAAAAAAAAAAGTCATATAACTGTATGAAAAACACAACTGCTAAGGACTATGCTTAGATTGTGGCTATTTTCTTCCTCCTTAAGGAGATTTCAGAATATGATCTAATGATTATACATAGATTTCAGTGGGAAGTGATGGGATTATTTTTTTTTTTTGCACAGCAAAATATATTTTATTTTTAAGCATGTTTAATAGTTTAAAAGAATTTAGGACTATATTTAGACATCAAAGCCTCTGATGTTTCTTCTTTCCTGAGTAGAAGTTTTTGGAAGCATTTTATCCAGAGAAAACATCAGAGACAGAAGTTCTCTGGAATTTAGGTTGTCTAAATATAGTCCTTTTCATACAAATTATTAAGTAGGAGGAGAGGACATTTCTCTACAAAAAGGAAGATACACTTTTAATTACATGTTTATGAAAGCAGGACAGTAATTTAGCTTTTAAACAGAAACACTGTAAAAATGAAACTGATCTAATCATAGAATCAAAGAGTTCAATTAAAACCAAAAATTTTAGGACATGCACTTCTTACACACATTTCTTAAAAAGGTTTTGAAATACAGCAAACATAGTGCTTGAGAGAATAACACAGGAAAATAAAACAAGAAAAAAGAAGAAAAGGTTTTTGCTTTTCCTAGCTAACAGTTAGTTAATACTGTGTCATTTCAACTGGACATATTTTCCACCTCAGGCTATTATATTACAGACTTGGTAATGCAGTCTGAGGGTGGTCTCTTTACGACAAATGTGGCAATACCATGATATGTTTATTCAGTGGAAAAATCTATTTCAGCATCTAATTAAAAGTCTTTAAAAGATTTACTCTAATAGTTTCTTTCTAAGATGTCTTGCAGGGAGTCACTTTTGTCTATGTAGATGTTATCCAACACCTGCATTTTGTTTTTCTCCCACTTACAGTGTGCTTACGGCATGCATTTGGCAAATACTGTATCTTTAATTAAGGAAGTGTTAAATGACTATCTGAGAGCCTTTAAAGATATTCCCTCATCTCTGGCTCATAACTTAGCTGCTCTGTGCACAGCTATAGCAATACAGATAGGGTGCAAAGGTTGATTTCTAGGCTCTGATCTAAGAATTAACTGTCAAACACTCAAATTTGAGATATGAAATGTTTAACTTCCTTTTCTTGTTGATCAGATGATAATCTAGTTTATGTCTACCAACAGAGAAGTCTGTTTAGTTATGCTCATATGTTTTCATGCTGTATGGTGGGCAAGGAAGGTGGCCTTGCTTTCATGCTATCCATCCACATGGAATCCACAAACATGAAACAGTGGGTAGCATATGGATGGGATGAGGTAGGAAATTCATGAGTGTCAAATGTAGATGGAAGAAAACTTCTTGCTGATCAAAAGATCTACAAATTTTGAAAACTCAATCTACTTTACTTCTGATTAAGTTGACAACTGCATGATCAAACCAGACATGGTATTTCCTAAGGCGTCATCAAAGAGCAACATTTAGGTAATTGGTCTCAATTCATTTCATGTAGAGACTAGGAAATATCTAAGGAAATCAAGAATCATTTATGCGATACAGTAAGTGTAAGACATTACTCAAATAAAAATAAAGTTTTTGCCCTCCATAAAAAAGAACCCACAAAATTCAAATATGTTACCCCATCAAGATACCCTACTACTTTATGGAAATAAAGATCTCCCAGGTTCCCTACAGGAAACTATTCTGTTTGCTTCTTCTTCTCCTTTTTTTTTTTTTTTTAATTCACCTTTGCTGCCTTATCCTGCTAAATTCCTTAAGTTTTGAGTTTAGCTATCGCCCATTTTCAAATAATACAATGGTGAGGACAGCTAACAGCAATGATATCTGCTGTCTTTCTAACATGTTCCTTTCTTGGAACAAAAACTCAAGGTGAAGAATGCTCTTACTTCTTTGTCAAGAAATCATACCGGTAGAAAGCTGCAAGGCCAGACAAAAGAGTAAATTACCTCTCGATTTCCTGCCATGGATGTATGCTTTCCCAAGAAGTTGCCACGTTGGCCTGTACAAATCTTCCAAGTCCAGTTGCCACCGATCTGGTTCAAGATAGCGGATGAGGTCTTCCACAGTACTAAATCCAGCGACGGCGTTGTTTAATACATCCAGGGGCAGAGCTGATGGGGGCAGCAAGGATGGGCTGGGTGCTTCTGTGTGGTGCTGCAATCAAAGCCAAGAGAAGAGCACCAGGCAGAGGGTTAATGGATCTGCTTTGACAAAGTGCTGTACTTTACCAAGTTACGTAGCTGGGAAAGTTTATAAGTGGATAGCTTGTTTCCAAAGTACAGTTTATCTAATAAGACAAATGACAAGAGTCAAAAAGTACCTAATTATTCTTTGGCAATAATTGTAAACAAACTTACTCTGCACAGTTTTCCTGCTTCTTACATTTCCAGCCTTGCAGCTAGAATGCCACTACACCTGTCCTTTGAAGATGTTCACTGAGTGACGGATAAGACTTTAGAAGTAGAACAAAGAGTGATTTAAAAATATGGCCCAATTGCAGGCATTCCTCGTGCCCCTCTAGAAATCTGAAACCTTTCACATTCTGCCTTTCCTCAGAAACTTAGCCACAATCTTTGTCTTCTTATCCTTCAATGCAAAATATTAACATACCCCAGTACAAAGACAGCAAATATTCTTGCCCTCATCTCTAGATTTAAAAAAAAAAAAATCACCAGTTCTGTTTTGTACAGTACTAAGAATTATGTCTCTGGTTAAACAATAATGAACAGAGTAATAATAACATCTTGCATAACAAAAATTATTTCTCCCTTACGAAGAGAAAAAAATGTTCCAAATGAAATCAAAAGTATTTAAATGTTGAAGTTGAGTCCTGAAAAAGCACTTTCCCACAGCACAAATCTCAGTGAGAAACTCACTGGACAGGAGTACTTAGTCACAGACAATTCAAGCAAAGTGAGGCATCTGTTTTTGTTCACTCTACAATCTGTTTTAAAACTATGCATTGATTTGTATTTTCAAAAGAATAAAAAAGACGGGAAGGGAAGCCTAAGTAGGGAGGGAAGCCTAAGTAGGGAGGGAAGCCTAAGTAGGAAGCTGCTCCTGCAGCACCATAAGTTTCTTTAGGCTTTTCTGTATGCAGACACCACTAGAGACATTACGTCCACAGTACTGCACTGGATCAATTCATCTGGATCATGTAAGAAAGATGAAGAAAAATTTGAACATACTGATGATTTAGGGGATGGGAAGGACAAGAGTATGTGTTTATGTAGATAGCTATATTTAAAAATCCTCATACCACTTAGTGTCAAAATGGCACTCTCAGTACTGTAATGTGAAGTGTTTATATACTGTAATTTTTTCCATCTATAATGTCAGATCAATGGTAGGTGGTCATTTACCTTTTCAAAATGATCAGGGAAACTAACGAGAAATGTAACAGTTATGCTAAAATAATTCTTGCAACACTATACACTCAACAGCAGTTTTCTAAAATATATATGCCTCTGATAGCTGTATTCCATACCAATAATAATATTTTATTTCCTGTCCTCTAAATTCTATTAAATATGCATTTTTGGTTTCAGCTAAATGTCTGGTTGAAAGAGTAGCAAATGGAAGTAACCACCATGGCCTTCTTATTTTTTGCTTCAAGGCTTTTTCTTTCTTCAACTTTAAGACATGCAGTCACTAGAATGATTTGTGCTGCTTTTTAACTGGAAGTCTTGCAAAAATAATACAAAACATAAATTACGTGTGTTGCTACTATTAACTTTACCATATTTTCATCTTCCTAATAATTTTCAATAGAGTTGGTGAAACAGTTTCCCATTCTGGATGAATGTGGTTTCCAAAATATTAAAATATTTCTTTTTCTCTTTGCTCCATTGCCCACATTAAAAATAATAACATGTTGATCCATTTATTACATTATGATAATAAAGCAACAGATTTTGGTCTATAATTTAAATAGTTGCTCTTAGCAAAATATGCTACTCAGCAAGCTTCAGAACAGTGCTGTGACACTGTAATTCCAAAATTCCTCTTCCTGTTTTTCTCCTGGATGATGTAACAGTCATGCTTCCTGGTTTGGAGGTGTAGGTTTTTACTAACATGGAAAACAAAGTCAATGGTAGAACTAATTACTAAAAAAAAAAAAAAGAATCTTCTATTTACTGGGATTTGTTGTTGCCAGAGAAGCAGGTGGATTCTAGAAGAAAATGCATTGGTCTACAATCTATTTCTGTATTTACAACTTAGAGCATGCACACTCAACAATACACATATAGCAAATAATCTGTCAATTTACGGCATTCTGGATTCAGTAGGCATTTGCCTGAGTTAAAATGTTACGAGCATATGGTGAATCATTGCACTTAATGGTAACACAATTAAAGTTGCCATTACTTTCTAGTCATTCTCACAGCAGCCCAAAACAGAAAGCAAAAGTAATTGAAACAGCAAAATTCTACAACTTTGAAGATGAATGTTTATAGAATAAAGTCATGAGAATCACAAGATTAAGAATGTTTTTCCCAATAAACTTTAACGTTAGTAAATTTATATGACAGTTAAAATGTACCAAAGATTAAATATAATAGATATCATAAAGCTGTAAGTGCTGTAAGTTATATTTGTAACATAATAACCTTTATGAAATCTCAATTCAACAAACTGTTTAATATAAATGGTACCTCTAATTATACTTTACATTGTTTTTACTTGCTAGTAGGTACTACTTATTTTATAATTTAAATATTTTGGACAGAACATCAAGGGCAGCATATGTGGTACTCCTTCCAGTGACTAAAATTATATATTGGAATTCTATACAATTTATAACTTCACTTGACTTTCCCAAAGTTGGTTCGTCATCTATAGGCAGTGTTTACACATGCAGTAGGGTTTTACTCACAGAGTGAATTGCAGAAATTACTTGATGCAAGAAATGAAAACTCGGCTTCATTGATTGGTACGCATTTTTTAGAACAAGCAATATGGAACTTCAGAATAACTCTGAAGCGTAACATCATAGCGGCAACTTGAAAATGCCGAAATACTTCTAAATGGAGCTTTCATTCAGTTTATAGTTAGCCCATCACTCCTGATCTAATTTAATCTAGATCTCTCTAGACAGTCCTACTCGGATCCCTCACTCCACCTGCGTGCCTGACACGCACTGATGTTTTCAAGGCACTCTCCGTGCTGTGCTATGACATCAGTACTCAGCAGGTGTCAGAGACAGATGCCATTCCACTGCAGAATGGCAGTGGGAGAGTCTCCCAGGAGGACCACTGATGATCTCTAGCTGTCTTGCTGCACAACGTTGATGGAGATAATGAGGACAATCTCATAATGAAGCAGCTGTCTGTCAACTGCACGTCTCTTCTATAGGTGGAATCACCTAATTTACTCCACAGAACTTTGTCATGTCTCCCCTAACAGGTCACCTAGAAAATAATCAGCCTTTGATTTAACAGATATTTCTTTATCTGACAGGGCAGACATAACCCAAGACAGCAGACACTTCTCCAAGCTGTGTTACAATACATACTAATACGACTTTTCTGTCATAGCAACACATTCTCAACTAATACCAATGTTTTAGGTTTGAGATCATCTTTCTTTTTTTTTTCTCCTGAGCATGAGTATTTTTTGTCAAGATAAATTTGACAAATACATCAAGTTCTCTATGTGATTCCTCTAGCAAAAAATATACTATGGCTTGTTTCTGCTTTTCTGCCCTGGAAACAATTTAAATTACTTTAATAAGAATGAATGTGCTTAAAACCAACATACAGACAAACAGTTGCATCTTTACTGTTAGTTAAAATAATTCAGAATGAAAACCAGAGCAGAAAACATTGGGCTTCTGCTGGCCTGTAGAACAGCCAAGAATGACAATTAATGTTGGATCAAACAGAATTTTCATCAGGTTTGTTTATATTGTATCTCTGTACATGCACTTTGGTCTACCAAAACAAATACCATACAGAAAACCCCTAAGTTGTTTACAAACATAGAAGACAGGCCAATAGACAAAATTTAGGCAACAGTTTAAGATATGGGCTTGGAAAAGAGGACAGAAATAATATAGACTAATGTCACAAGATTAATCCAGCCCTGAACATCACACATAACAATAGTACAGCAGAGAAAGGTTAGGGCCTTAAATGCATTTTATGGTGCTCACAATGTTAGTTGTGCCCTATTAAAGGAATCAAAACTACTCCATTTAGACTTTTTCTCAAAGGGAAAAGGGTAGGACACTACTGTAAGTAGAATAAGAAGTCAACCCTCACTGAAGTAGCAGATCTGAAGAAAAGCTTCAAAAAAAATTTAAAATTTTCTAGTTGAAGTTCAAGAAGTTCAAGCCTAAAGTATTATTTTGTATGTAGCCTAACTTGAAGACTTATGATTCATTTCTTGTTTTGACACACATTTCTTGTGTTATCCTGAGCACAGTATTTAGGCCAAACCTTCATAATGTAAAGCATCTGGAAGCAGTATGTCCTTGCTATTCCAGCATCACTGTGGATGTGGCTGCATAATAAACAAGAGGTGAACTTTCTGAAAAAGAACCACAAGCTTATTCACAACATAGACCTGCAATAGCTGAGCGATCACAACCAAAAGCACAGCAGCTGCTAACACAAATACAGTTTCAGATTCACTCTGGCACCAGGAATTTCACAGCATACAGGTTTGTAACAAAGCCTTATCAAAACTGGAAAATGAGCATAAAGGCAATTCCTTGATCTCACAAGTTCTGTGAGAGAACGAATACAACTAATTTTTATTAGATATTCATTATTGGTTTACTTGAAGAATCCAGAAGTGTGATAGACAGTTACCAGTTATAAATTTGGATATGAGACTAGATGTTATAACCTTCCCTGTTTGCCACTATCCATCTGTTCTTTCCTTGCACTGAACCTGCTCCAAGGATAAACAATTCAGAACATAACAGCACTGACCTACAATCTGCACAAGATCAGCTCTTAAACACTATCATGACCTAAGAAAAGCCTTTATTCTGCTCCTGTTTCTTAGGATAGGACTGTCAAGGTACTAACACTATCCTCTTCCAGTTAAAGGAGAGGCAAGAAATGGTATTGTTAGGTTGCTGCCGCCAGGAGTAAGGAATTTCATGTTTAATAACGCAAGCACCAAGACTGGAAAAACAAAAACAAGTGAGTCAAATACTTGGCATGACAGGACACTTACAAGTACTGAATAATATGTCTAAAATAATTACCTCCCCACAAAAGAAATCCCCACTTTTTAAAAATTTCTTGTCTGAAGAAAACATTGTCAAGCAGCTTCTGAGTGATGACCCATTCATCAACTGGCACAGTTCAGAGAAACTAATAAACATCACTGTAGTTTAACCAAACTAGAAGGGACTCTATAGAAAACCTCAAAGAAACCTACTCTCCTCTGAAACCCAACTAGGATCAGAAATTGGAAAGAAATAACGTATTTCTTTTAATGATATACCCTTACTTTTTTTTTTTTTAATTATTATACAAGAACACTCCAAGCCCTGCTTAGATTTAAAGATATGCTTTTGAAACTTACAGTACATGCACATTCTTGTAACAGGCACAATAAAGAGTCTGTTTTCTTCCTTTATAATCACAGGTAACCCTCCTACTAGCATCATTAGAACCTCTGAGAGAAAGCAGATATCCAAGTCTTTCGAGTTTGCCCTGAGGACACAAATTTCTCCGCGTAATAATAGCTCTTTGTTTTCTCCCATAAGTACATGCAGAACTAGGTGTGAAAAGCCTCTAGAAATTCTGACCTACCTTAAAAAGCACACACTTTTACTTGCTTGCATCTCTGCAGTACAAAAAAAAGCATTTGTGAAAGTTTCTCATTTATAAAGACATCTTCTCTGTGCAACATTAACCTGCACCACTGCTCTGAAAATGTTAGTCCTGTTCAAGCTGCAAGGCAGAAGGAGGTGAGATGATCTGTAGCTGGGCCTGTGTGCAAACACCCAAGCAGAGAAATCAAGTTCCAGGATCCTCTTCTTGGAATGAAAAAAGGAATGACGGGAA
>VZRL01005207.1:110756-213151 GCA_013397895.1 Origma solitaria | reverse complement strand
ACTCCTGGAAACGGGCAGGTGTTCTAAGAAAATGCTTACTTATCCCAGTATGTTCATAGGAGGTCCATCAAACATTAAACACTAGGAATGACTGTATATTACAACTAGAAAGTGTATTTGTGAAGGACAATGAAAATTACTTCGACAGTGAGCATAATAACTTTAATTCGACCCTTCAGCTTACATGCTAAATTGCATTCCACAACAGGTTTCTGTTCATTTCGTATCACAATAAAAAGGACACACCCAACATTCCTGTACAGCAGACATTGCAAATCAGAGCTTGTCCTGCCTTGAAGGTAAAAAGTCCTTGAACAAAGCATTACTTAACAGGGAAGGAACTTCATCTCTGTCCTCACGTAGTGCCATCAAACAATTTAGAAATGAAAAATATGTTAAGATTTGTGAAAGAAAATATTTTGCATTGTGCAGTTGTTATATTTAAATTTATTTTATATATAGCACACACACCAGAAGCCAAAAAGCATGGCAGAGACTACAGCTACACTGTCTCCACAAAGATTCTCAACTGTTTGAACATAGTAGATTTATAATTTGCATGCTTTTATTGTCCTGTACTGCTAACCATAACGTTGTTCTGACATTCAATTCTATCACTTCCACCTATATATGTTTCACTATCTATATCTCTTAAATCTCACTTCATGTTACCTCATTATACTTTGATATATATTATGCACATAGGTATAGTAATGTGATCATACAAGAAGTAAAAGACAAAACTAATTGGAAAAGTATGCACAATAAGAGAAATTTAAGAAAAAATATTTTTAAATCCCTTGCATTTAGGAGCAAAATATTAAAAGTATAAGTACAAAATCTTAAGGACAGAGTCTGAAGTAGAATAAACAGTGTGACGGGACCAAAACCCGAATAAGAGACAATGAGATTCTGTTTGAAAAAAACAAATCTCATTCAGATATTTTCAGAACTACATCATAAAACCAGACTATTTAGCTGTCAGAGAGGTCTCAGCTGAAATACAGTGTTCAGATTTATCTCCAGCACTTGTGAGATAGAGGCAGAGAGAAACAGGATATTCACATGAAAGAGCAAGATGAAAACAAAAGAATGAACCATGAAAAAAGATTGAGTGATACAACTTCCTTTCATCCCGACAAGGTCAGGCCGACAGGAGGTAACAAACATGTAAAAGAGCATCAGATGATCAGCTGCTCCCTAGTCCATCAATGACAAGAATTATTTATGTTAGGTGTTTGAAAAAGAAGTTCATATGATGTAACAGGCGCAACAGATGACCAGAGAAATCTGTGAAATCTTCATGCCTGGACTCCAGGAACAGTGCTAGAATCTGACAAGAATGAGCTTAGTGTATCTACTCCCTGCTCAGAGCAGGACAATGGCTCAGAAAAGGTCCCAATCAGTCGCCTTCCAGCCTTGCATCTCTGTGATTGCATTACAAAGCATCTACCTCATAACCTTGATGTTTCTAGAAGATCTGTAAAAGTATGTTGAGGGAAATGCTGAATTTTAGAAACAAATTAATTCTAAATAATTTTTAAATTTAAGTTGACTGACTATGCCAGATGCTCTTCTGGATAAATAACCAAGCACTTTTTTTCCTCAGTAACTATTTGTCCATTTGTACATTTTAACCATTTGGAATTAGTAAACTAATGTGTAATAAAAATCAATAACTGCATGCCAGCGTACCTAAATAGAAAATATCTGGTAGAAAAATATGTTTGGTTTTTTTAGCTGCATGCCAAACTACAAGCCCTTAATTAAAATGAGACTAGGAAAATGAATGAAACTACTCCAGTTTTGGATTTTAATTTAGCTACTTTCTCTTGAAGAAAATTAGGGAGTCATAGGTTTTTTATTAAAAGTTTGTTCCTTGGGAGTAGCAGAAGTTCCTTTGGCAATATCATTTACAATTTCTTTGAAACCTCAAAAAAGTATGTAATATAACACACTTGAGAAGATGGTTTTAGCATCAGCTATAAAATAAAAGTAGATGCATTTCTGCCATGCTCTACTTTTTCAAAGATATTTATAATTGATCCTTCAAAGATGGTTTGAAATCAGACTGCTTTGTTCTATTTCTAATAGTCTCCCATGAAATTTGGTGTTGCTTACAGCATGAACTAATCCATTAAAATAGAACAGGTTGAATTTTAAGGCACCACTATAAACTGCCTCAGCCTGATTATTGGTGTTAATAAAAATGACATAAATCTTTGAAACAATCTAATTACTTCTACTGTAATGGAAAAATAGACATTTTCCTTTGTACATGCAATTCTTTCTCAGCCTTTTCCTTGACACATGGAAAAAGAAAGAGAAGAAAAGGAGGAAAGATGGTATCTGCCAAGTAATAAATTCATAGTTTTAACACATCCAATATGTCGTAGAGCAAGGACTGCTAGTTAATCAGTTGTCTTCCATTAACCCTGACATCTTCAGTTATGATGATGTCACCGTCCACTGGAGTGACCAAATTACTTCTAATTAATCTGATGCTCTACTAGAACAAGTCTCTTGATATAGAGATAGATAGATAGATAGATAGATAGATAGATAGATAGATAGATAGATAGATAATTATATTCACTTGTGCTTGCTAACATAGTATGGGTACGGGTACTCTTTTTAAGAGGAATTATAGAAAATTACGTTGACTTATATCCCCATCCAGGCCATTAATCTTCCTTGTAACACTTTAAACAAGTCTATTCAGGCATCGGTTATGGCCTCAATCCTGCCACCAGCACTGCCAGCAGTCACACTGGCTTAAAGGGATCTGCCCCATGGGCGCAGACCTTCATCTCCTGTCACACTGCATCTCTGGTTTTGCACATTCACTCTGCTGTAAAGCTACAAAGACAAAACACCTCCACAAGAAAGGAAGTGCTGCACACTAACCCTGCGCTAATCATAGCCCACTTACAAACTACTGCTACACCTTACTGTAAATTTTAAAAGAGGTGAGGCTTTCTTTAATTTTGTATTCCACAAGCATCATTTTAAGAGTTGCAAAGCCTTTCAGAGATGCACTGCTCATTCTATTCTCCCACATTTTAACACCCATTTGAAAAATTAATATTAACACCCTGAAACATAGTTTTCTGCTTGAATATATACTTAAAATATCTCTCCGTCTCTTATTTTCCTGTTCACCAATTCAGCAACACTGTCAGTTTCTGATGATTTAATATAAAATATATGGCGCTAATTGCAGAACACAAGACATCAAAAACTGTGGTTTTCTGAACTTTAATTATTGTGGTTTCACAGGCTGCTATTCACTGCAATCTAGGAAGTGGTTAGATGTGGGGCTTATTATCAGTTTAAGTGAAAACCCAAAGTGTGAGGCATTGGTTGCACCTGAATTTTCCAGCCCATAAGAAATATGACTTTTTGTGAACTGCAGACATTGTGTAAGGAAATAAAACAAAATGATTTGCTGCCTTAGCCTACTAGACTGAAACATACTGGCTAATCACAAGTTTATGTTTTGACCAAGACAAAGTGTACTTCACAGCCATGGCATTGAAAATGTCACCCCGGACAAAGCACTACCTTAGAAATAAGCCCAATAAGAAGGTAAGTCAGGATGATATTAAAAAGGCATTATTTACAAGCGTTGATCACTGAATACATATCTTGGTATGGTTTTTCCAGGGCATGATGGACAGACACTGCAAGAAGAGGGCAAGGAGGGAAGTGACTTTGCAAGGAAACACTGGTCAAGAACACTCATTGAAGAGATTTGCATGGCTAATTCTTCCACCTGCCCTACACAGTGAAGCACAATGAGATGATCTGCTTGTTTAAATAAGAATACAAACACATTCTGAAGGTTCTCACAACCAAAAATGAAAGATAATTCAGATGCTCTGCAAGAATTACACTTACAAAACAATGTTAAATTGGGTAAAGCGACTGGTGACTGCCATGCTTTGCTGAAGCAAGACTGAGTCTGGTACTTGGAGAAAATATTTTGTTTCTGTAAATGTTTATATGTTTGAGATACCTAATTGCCAAGAAGACAGGATTATGTTCTTATCCTTTTTTCATTATTTACTATTTAATTTGAAGCCACTTTGCATTTTTCAGATTATCTTTGTAGTCCCAGTGGACAAACAAGGATCTGAATGAAGAAATTAGGATGCGTGAGCACTACCCACTTGGGGAATGGGAGGGAAGACAAATTGCCATTTCAAGTACATCACCATAAACTTAATGTAAATTGCCTGAATTTAGATGAGTATAAATTCCCTTTGTAAGGTTATATTTCAGTTAAGAATTCAGAAGAGTACATTTTGCTATTTAACAATTAAGGTTATATTCTCTTCTCAAACAATAGTAGACATGGGTTACCTTAGCAACTATTATGTCGTCAAAGAGAATACTGAAAAATGAGGTTATTTTAGTAAGCAACTAAACTATGGACAACTCTTTTCTTTTTTTCCTCCTACAAGTCAACTTCTCCCACAGAAAATTAAACCAAGTTTTTGGGATAAACAGATAGTAATCTCAGAATGAGAGCATCAGTACTCTTTTTAACCTGATTAGTATCAAAGCTTAATTCTTCCAAGCAATCTTCATTACTGAATCTGGTCCATGATGTAAAATTCACTTAATTAGGAGATTAGAGGAATAGGTAGCAGCTGGGCAGAACATTAATTGCAGTGTAATACATACATATAGGGAAACAATTATTTGTCAATTAACCTACCAATACATTTTTGTTAAAAATAAGGAAACCCCACCAAAATCTATTTAAGGTTGAATAATGTGACCATTATTCTGATGATGTGGTCATTGTTTGTCAGATGCACATTACCTAATATTTCATGTTGAAGGCAATGGGAACTGCTTGTTTAAAAATCTGTTACTAGTCACACTGTGCTTGACAAAAACACTAGAATCAAAACTTCCAAAGATTTCAAGCCTACAAATTGGAAAGTAAATGATTATTATTTCAATTTCCGTAGTGTGGTATATGAATCGAAATAATGTACATTAAAATTGCATGCAATAAAAAATTCAAGTTGGTGCACTGTTAAAATAACTTTAAAATACAGTGTTTCACCCAACAAAGCCCACAGGAACACCATTTGTAAACAAAGTTATCTAACCATGACAATTTGGCACTATAGCAATTGCCAGTTTTCACGCCTTGGGTAACTTGACTATTATTTTCTCTTTCTCCTCTGAACCTCAATACTTGGCAGAATAGAGCTGCCATCCTTTACCTGCAGAAAGAAAAATAGTAGATATTTCCACACTGCAAGAAGCCATGGCCTATGGCAGACTGTAACTGGGGACAAAACACTGCACATGACGAAGTCAGAGCAGGGTATAAAAGATTTAAATGAAAAGACGACATGATGTGCCCCATCCAGGATGTGTTGCTTCCTAGTTCTCTTCGGAGATTCTCTAATTGCTTGATTAGAAGATTACCTTTTGAACGTATTTAACAAAGGAGAGGACAGTGGAGAAGTCTTTAAAAAGTAATTGTACCCTCATAATTTATTAGGGAATCAGATTTAGAGAAATATTAAGAAAGTAATGGTGTTATTAAAATTAATTTTCTCTGGTTTCAGATTTTTATGATAACTACACCTTAATATTATGCCACTCTTTCAAAATGAACCACAAAACTTAGGCCAGTTCCTTCTATTAAGTATCCATGAGCATTTTAGTATAGTAATAGTTTTGTACATTGTGGCTTTGTATGACTTGTGTCATACACCATCCTTAGATGGTGTTTGAAAATTATCATCCACTGTTTTGAAATGGCCTGCAGAGAAAGGTTGGTCCTGTTCACACTTTGATAGCTTTTAACGTATTGATTTTCCAAATTCTCCTGTAATTTGTAAACAGTTACAGGCAATGAAATATCAAGCATTATAATGGAAATTTTAAGATATTTTTCCTCTTTAAAAGCAAGTCTCTTTTCCCATTTAAGGAATGTGGTTCTTAAAATCAATGTAGTTCTTAAAAATATTAGAATCACTAGTAAAAGAACATAATTCACTCCGTGAAGTAGCCTTTGCACAAGGTTCAGGCTCACCTGCATCTGACATTTGCAAAATATTGGGCATTCATTCCAATCACCTCTATCACATGGAAGATGTACAGATTTGTTCCTTACATTCTAACATATTTAGATATGTTTCATTAGTAAAGTAGGAAATTACTTCAAGAATTTGTATTTTCTCTCATCTGTGTAAATACCTAGCTGTAAAAGTAACTAAATTTCTTATTCTTAATGACAATTGGGAACACAATTGGAAAACTCTGAAAAATTTTTAGCTGTCCTTGTACTGTTGACTTGACCATTTATCTTTGTTTTTTGATGAAAAGCTGAGCACTGAAGTGCTGAAACACTGAAACACTCTGAAGCATTTTATACCCGACAACAGTTTCAAAACATTCTTATGAACCTAAATTCTACCTTAATATTGCATCAAAGATATACTGGTATTTTAGGCACCCAATTGCAAAGGGTTTTTTTTCCTACATGAAAGGTGCCTATGAATTTCTTAAGCAGAAAGGCAATTAAATAAAGTAAATACAGTATTTAAAGTCATATATATTGACAGAGTGCAAACAAGACGAGATCAATGACAGAATTTACTTCAACTAAAAGACAAGAATTCCAAGCCAAAAAGGCATTACACAGATGACTTAAGAACAGGAAGTATTTTATTATTAACTTTTGATTACCCAGAACACCTCACACTGAAAAGCCCAAAGACAAATATGCACACACAAATCAGAAGAGCTCAGCAGATCAGAATGATTTTCAGAAGATAAGCAAGGGCAACCCTATTAACAGCTTACATATTAAAAGATTACATATATGTGGCTAACTGTCCTTCCAGTAAGAAAGTTAAAAGTTATTTGGCATTTGATCCTTTCCTCTCAAGAAATACAGATGAAGACTGAGTGGGTTTGATAATTTGGCTCAGGTCAGTTATCTTACTCTCCTTGGCTACCTAGTCATTTTGGTTCTGTCAGTCAGCAGGGAAGTTCAAGGGTGGTTGCACAGTTACCAAAAATTCTTTGCAAATAAATTATAAATTTTAGGGGTTTTCAAGTTCCAAAAACAGTGGCCTTTTTAACACTCACATGCACGCACAGTAAGAAAAATAGTGAAAATAAAACATTTGAAAATTCAAATTCAGGAATTGCATTTACTCTGTCAACCATTCAGTAAACTATGATGATACTGATTTCTAATAAAATTACCTTAGCGCAGCACCTGTCTTGTTAAAGATGGTCAAGACTTTTAAAGGGTGCTCGTTACATTATTAGATGAATATTTAGAATAAGAGATATCTACCAAGAAACTCTGAAGCTAAGTGCTGAACAATAAATCACCATATTGATTTTATTATCTACAACACAACACTGAAAATTCCCTATCCTCCTAACAGACCCTTCAGATGAGACCCAAGAACTGCTGTAAGTGATGTCAGGGTAGAGTTATTAAAGAGGTACCCCAAGGAACCCTTTTGCAGCTGAAAGGAAAAGGCTATTAGGATCCGCCAACCTCCACTGTGCCTGCAGGATTATATGCGAGATTTCTTGGAAAGGCTGTGTCATCTGCTGTTATACCTCCACCTTTCAAGGGCCTTTAAACCTGGTCTTTCATGCATTAAAACATCCCTTCAATATGAAGACTAGCATTCTGTTTCTCTTTGTATATGATCTTTACTCTCTTTCTTCCTGTGATTCATCTCTAGATTTAAAAGCAGAGTGAAATGCACAGTCAAGCCTCTGGAAATGTCTTTTTCCAAACAAACTTCCCTCCATTTCCACATGAAAGTTTTTTTAAATTTCATTTTGTTTTTAAACAATTACAGTCCTTCAACAACATAAGCCAGCTAGGAGCAAACATGGAAGCAGATTTCCTGAATTCCTTGCCTACTACCCTAGGCTGAGATAATTGCAAGAACAGATGTGACAGCTTTGTGATTTTCTAGACTTTCCCATGAAAACAAAACTGGAAGCTTCTCAACAACAATCCCGGCTTCTTCAGGCAAACCTTTCATCATCATCATTAAAAAGGTTTTGAGCACTTATAAAAGCTAACAAATGACAGCTCATAATCCCCATCTGTAACACCAGAGGCCAGGTACTGCAAAGACAAGACAGGTGCAAATTTTGGTATTCCCATAGTGCTTATTATCTATCCCTTTTTAGAAACAAAAGGATTTGTCTTAACACCACTACCAATATCCCACATTAATCTTCCCACAAGCAAGCTCTTACCCTGAAGCTACTACACAGTGTTATTACTCTGTCAAGAATTTTTCTCCTGAATTTAAAGAGGTGCTTCTACCAGCCTGTGGAGCTAGATTGTGCTGTAAGTCATCTACAGAAGCTGCTCCACAGCTGAGCTCATCCCAAATGTCTAGAGCTTCCCCCATCAGAGCTCTACCATGTGAATAAAAGGGAAAAAAATAAATTGAGAAGATGCACTTTTCTATCCCAAATTCTTTCATTTCATTTCTGCTTTTGCCTTTTCCTACCAGAATCACAGTAAGAAAATTTAGCACAGTACACACCACTCTAATTAGTTACTATCTCTTTTTCTGGGGTGAGGCAATGGGTAGGATTGTGGTATGACTAAGGAACTAATAATGAATAGGGATAGAACATGAATGCACCTAAATGGCTTAACTGAAAACTATGGTGGTGCCTGAAACCTAATATCAAATGTACATTTGTTTACCTTTTTTTCAACTAGCAACCATATCAGACACAATGTCTCAGTATCTGAAAGAAAAATAAAATTCTAGGACTGTGCCAGTTACACAGGGGATTACTTTGAGGATGGGACAGAATCACTTTGCTTTGGAATTTGCAGAGAAGCCATCAGCATGCTTTCTCAAAAATGTTGATCCTGAAAATTGGGAAAGGGATAATCAACTAGATGATTCTGTAGTACATAAATCATAAAAATAAAGGTTGCTAAAAAAATTTGGAGAAGAGGAAGGTCATGTTGGGAGTTCTTTGGGTTTTTTGTCTGGGTTTTATAATGGGATTTTTGTCTCTGGACTTTTTGTTGCCTTTTTTTGTTTGGTTGCGGTTTTTTGGGTGGTGAGTGGTGGTTTGGGTATTTTAAACCAAACATATCAAGTGAGAAGTAGCCTAGAAAGTATTTAGTAAAGGATTAAGTAAAAAATTATACACAAATAATCGGGACACTTCATTGTTAGGATAGATATGATTAGATTGAGCAAATAAATTTTAACCATGACTATGGAATAATTTTGAAAGATTAAAGGAACATTTGAACATCACTGTGAAATTTTTCTGTGGAAGTAGTATCCAAAGCTCCAATTGCATGACATCATTGAGTTTACAGTTGAAGAGTGACATTTTTATATACATACAGATCACTCCTAAGTCACAGACTTGCTTGATTTTTATTTTTTGTTTGAGGTGCCTCACAGAAAACCTTTAAATTTTTGAAAACAGCAGAGTACAACATTAAAATTTACACTAGAATACTACAGTCAAGTAAATGATAGACCACATAACAGAAAAACTAATTTCCAAGTTAAATATGCATACATAAACGTCTATGATGCAATGCTATGAGACACACTAATAAAGTTTCTAAATACTAAATGAGAGTCACTGACAATATAAATACTCATTACTAAATGGAAATCTAATAAAAGCCTATAGGTAATTTAGAGAAAATGAAGAACAGAGATTGTCTCATGTATTTGAAATACTTTTCCAATACGTTTTTTAAACTTTCTCACTTTTTAGGACATTTAAGGGGTTTAAACATTGTTTCCACTGAATCATCCTATGGTCTGCTTTCATGTGGGAGGACAGGGTTAATATGTGATCAAAGACATAATTTGGGACAAGGAGCAGTAAAGGTTACCTGCTTTTACTGACAGTTGCATTACCCTATGTCTTGTTTATGGTAATAATTTTTGCTTGAAACAAGTTGACATAGAGTGATCTAACTTGGACAAAATACTCTGGACAGCAAAAGGGAGAGTAGTTTTCACAAGCTCTTCCCCATGCCACTTGTGATTGCCCCTCAATACTTCCTTCCAAAAAAAAACTACCAAAAAAATCCCAAACCCAAAAATAAAAGTTTTAAGACTTATATAAATGTTCCATAAACAAAACCACTTTGATACTTGTTGAACACCCCTGAATTTTTCAGGAAGAAAAGTTGGACAGAACTTGTTGAACAGAAAAAAACCACCATAGTATGACATTTGAGGCAATGCAATTGCATTTAATTTTGAAATTACTGCTACTTATTTAGAAATAAGAAAATTAGCTAATTTTTTTACCTCTTGACTCCCAAATCAATGAATTAAATCTTAGTCAAATATATGATAATTTTGTAAAAAAGTTTTATCCAAGGAAACAAAATTACTTTTTTCCACAATCAATCAATGAAACAACTTGTGATTCTTTTCAGCCTGAGTCACTGTAAGACTTACCCCAGAAAAATACAAAAGAAATGGTTTATACTACATATACTACATGAGAAACTGCATTCACATTTTGTCCAAAGGGAAAGGAACCTTGTCCTTCAGAGTACAAAACTTGCTATCAGACAAGTATACTCATTCCTTTAAAGAACTAAATGACAGCACCAAATAGTTCAAAATGTTACCCTTCCTTTTTGAGTCTCAGAAAATCCACACTGACACCTCAGGTTGTGGAGATTAAGGATAGACGTCCATGGACTTCAGTGCAGGCCCACAATTTTGCTATATTCCTGTCTAACCTTGTCTCTCTGCGAGTGTGCTTCACACACACAGATCTTTATGATGATCAATTTTTTTATGATGTCCGTGGGACAGGATGATATATGGTCAGAGGAAAAGAAGACATAATGATTTAATAAGAAAGTTTACTTCAGAGGTTCTTCTGCGTCCAATGTTTGTTTTTTGCCACCACTCATTTTAGTCCCATGGATAATAGCCACCCTCAATTTGTACTTTTTGTATTTTTTTTGGATACCCGAAGCATTTCATTCCTGTCTATGTATTTTGGGGTAATATTTAATGTCTCATCTAAGAAATTATCTCATCTAAGACCTAAAGCACAAGTTTAATGCAAAATTAGATCTCCAAGGAAAGAACTAGTTCAAAAAAGTCTTTGATTTACAATGAATTTTTGCCAGACAAAAGAAAATTAATGGATTGAATTTGCACACTGGAGCATCTTTAGTAGCCTGTTCAATTATCTAGACTAAGGTTTCACTGTACCTAATCAGTGGAAATTCTGAACACAGAGGTTTTGTTTTAGAGTCCTTCCCACCACACCAAGGGTGTTCACACTTCTTTTTCACTTCATGAAGCATTGCAAAGTGCTATATATACACTCTCCTGATTATTCATAACACCTTGACTTAAATAACCCTGAAATAATTTTATTTCTAAAGCTTTTTGACCACTTCTAAAGAGAGTATAGAAAACCCCTTGTTTAGGAGATCACTACTGTCCTTTATGATGTTTCTGGATGGATTTCCAGTTGTTGCAGACATAGTTAAGCATCTCTTGGGCTTCAGTACAAACATGCGAGAAACACACCTGATAGCTGTGAAATCTGTAGACTGGTGAAAGGAAGGGAAAGCAGGGTATGAGCTTTCCTCTCTCTGTTCTACTTTTATGCACTTTTTCAACCAGTATTTAAATTTTATTTGCCTATTTCAATCAACAAGCTCAAATAAAAAGGTTCCACAAAAAGAAGTGACATGCTCAATTCTCAAACAGCAAAGCTTAGCCAGATTGGATGAAATAAAGGAAGAATTATTAGATAGTCCTAAAAAGAATATCTATTTAACTTTCATTACTGCTAAAAGCAAGAGAGATACTAAAAAAATCTCTGCATCAAATGGAGAAAAAAGGAAAACCAAACCAACCTCTTGGACAGAAATCCAGATGGCCAAACAGGTACTGCACCAAAATCCCAAACCACCTGCTAAGTCACTTTTAAACCATGTCAGTCTTTAAGTAGCTCCTTGGAGTTTCATGTTTGCTTGCATAAAAGAGGGTTAAGTCTGTTCTTTGCAAAGATCTTTGGCATGATCTTTGATGACAAATGACATGCTACCATATGCCAAAAAAGAAGGGGAATACAGTCACCCCCAGCTTCAACTTTAACTGGAGCTGCTTTGTTCTGAGTGCCCTGAATAATTAATAACTACTTTGGCAATCAGTCATGCATTCCTTAATGGCACCTCAGGCATCAAGTATCCCATTCACCCGCTCCCCAACTAACAATGGACTTTATTACATCAAGTTTTTTTTCTGCCGAACTTGTAACTGACATAGTTTAAACTAAACAAGTCACTAGGAAGCCTGAAGCCCAAATGTATATTATAAGAGTTTATAAGATTTCCCACAGTTTCATGTGGCTACTATATGGAGCAAGTGAGAAGAAAGGGAAAAGAAATGAACTATGGATTGTTTTTGCAATAAAGTTCTAGGAAGGTTTAGGTTGAATAGTGCTGCCAAAATCATGACTTCTAATAAATGGATAGCTGGTCAAAATTGAGAACCATCACTAGGCAGCCCTTAGTGAATAAAGCAGCTCACCAGTAAGCACAGAGTAAGTGACAGGGCAGAGCATGAAAGAGTGACTGCGAATAACAGCTGTGCTGAAAGGAGCATAATAATTTTGGAATAACACAAACTACGTTTGCTTAATAGGAATAAGCTTTTTCAACACTTGCTTCCACTTCACAGTATTGCAGACAAAATTAACTTGCAGCTATAAAACAAAGGTATGAAAGTGGAAGCAACAGCAGAATTATAGAAAGTTCCAGATGGAGCCAAGGTACTCAATTTAAAATGAAGGGAATTCAAATTATTAAGCTCTAATTAGTTAGAATCTGAAGAGCTTCATGTTTTTGTTGGGGAGCATTCTGCTTGTATACAGTATGTGCACTGCTTTTATGCAGTGCCTCCCAATCCCACAGTAAACATTTCTAGAGAATGATGTTGCATCCACTGAGATTGGAGTGGCTGTGAATCCCTTAGAGTGACTAAAACCTACAAGTAAAGTAATCAGATCAATAGCCATTCTCCTACTACTTATCATGCGAAAAGTTGGTCTGAAATATAATATACGAAGTAAAAAAAAAAACAAAGAAAAAATATATGCATGATAAATTATAGTAGATCTAAACAAAGCATTTCTCTTACTCTAAAAGACCTGAAAATGTGTCCGGTGCCCCTCTCCGTGTGTGGCCTCCAAATACAGAAACAAGCTTGCACTGTTTTATTTCAGTTTTGCTTCATTTCTCCCCAAACAATCTCTCACTGCTAGTCTACCAGGCATCTCCCCCTCCCCACCACTTGTCAAAAAAAAATGAGGAAGAAAAAAATTAACTGTTTAGGACCAATACACTGAAGTGAATCTCTTAGTGAATCAGTTATGATTTTGCAAGAATTATTTAAAACTTAAGCTCATTCCAATAGCTGACATTTTTTTTGTGGGGATGTGGGAGGGGGGTTGTAAATTTTATTTTCTCTTGAAAAGCTGGATAAGATAGCTTTCTGGTTGTAAAGAAAACTACTTCTTTTCACTTCAGTTTTCAACTGCTTTAGGTACAAGAAGCAGATTTAATCCTGGAATTAAACAATATATATTTAATTTACAATCTGCTGTCCAAAATGTGTAATTGTATTCTGCATGACTTATTAGGACATATTTTTTGTTGAAAAAGATCACAGACCTTTTAAAGAGAGATTTAGAAATTAACCGATAAGCAGTTGCTATACTGTAAATTTTGGGGCTCATTCCAAATTCTTATAACAGCAAGTGGGCTGCTTTTGTCCATTGCGTATGTTAAATGTAAGCATCTTTAACATTAGACCACTGTTTTGCGAATGTTGGTAATTTAAATTTTATAACTGGTTTTCCCATCAAATATTAAGGAATACATTCAGTTCATTTGTCCAGCAGGACATAAAAAAAATTATCCATATACTACTTTGAGGTGCCTTTGTTTAATCAATTCCACAGAAATGGGATAATACATAAGTTAGATAGACATGTAGCAGGTAGGGTGTAATACTAGAGCTGTGACAATGAGATTTGGCACCAGCCCCACAAATACATGTATTTAGTGATTTTCTTTTACCATGTTCTAAAAGTAAACATACTTATTACATTCCGCCCTCGAGTGTACCTAAGTTTAATCCTGGCCTGATTTCAAGTTTGGAGACTGACATTTTATTTAATTTTAAAATTTACCATTATCAGGTCATAACATTCTACTAACAAAGGTTATTCTAACTCATAAAAGAATCAAATATGCAGATCAAACTTTTAGTCACTTCAGGAGTATTTCCTCCTTAGGCATAAGTATTAAAAATATTTATAGGAAAACAACACATATATATACACAAACATCCCACCCCCACTACCCTACACTGACACCATCATCAGCATACTACATATATTCTTCTCAATAACTGAAATTTTGCCAATGGAGAGAAGGAGCAAAAATGGCAAAAAAACAAAGTCAGCCAAGCGCATTCTGAGTGAAGCACATGTCAGTGGGGTTACAACATGGATTCTTTTGATCAATTTTTCATTGAGCTTGGAGATATTTTCCACCAGCCAAATACCACAGACCATGAGACTACTTAGGAGATTCAAAGTGAATTATGAGGAATTTAACAGAAAATACTTACTCTTTTAAAATATGGAATATCTGTTCTAAAACAAGTCAACTCCTGTTTTCCTCCATTCGAGTGTTTCAGGACATCCTCCCATCCTTAAAATTCTATAAACTCTTTTTTTTTTGCTATCACAGATCTTGCATTTGATGAAAAAAAGGTAACAGAAAACGGTTGACAGTGAAGTTAGCCACATTTTAGACAATGACTGTTTTAATACTTGTGATTTACAAGCTTTAAGCAACGGTCAAGAGAAGTCCAAAGTACAGTTTACATGGAAAATGTAGTGGAAAATGAGTATTCCGGATTGCCTGCTTTGTCTCAATAATAAAACTATCCAGAAGCATAAGAACTCTTCTGTTTGGGAACTAGGTATTATTATTTGGTTGAGTATGTCTAATAGCAGCTTACTAATAAAAACATTAATTTCTTCAGTTTCTTTTTTGTAACTTCCAAATCCTCTTTCAACATCACACTGCTGATTCATAAACTGACTTGTCTTTGTCTCAGAGCTGGAATTCTTTTTTTTCCACAGTACAGTATTAGGAATGCAAACATTTTACCGAAGTTTCCACACAAACAACCAAGCCCACAACTTCCCAGTCCAAAGCCATCCAAAAAGAACCACAGGAACACTCAGTTAAAAAACAGAAACAAAATGTACAATTCAGGAAGACTGATTGCACACTATTATTATTAGTATTAAGAAATAAACAATAATTAATCTTAACCTATTAAAAGATTCTTTTGAGCTACCACTTCAAAGATTTTATATCCTGAAATATTTCGATCTGAAACATGTTACTTACTGGCATAAGAAGTGTATAATGGATGCAGAATCCAGGTTCAGAAGGAAAATATTCATCAGACACAAATCTTATTCTGATCTGGTTTCCTTTAGAGATTTGTCTGCTTGGCACAGTACTGGAGCCACACCAGCGCCCTAAAACAGTGCCATCACTAGGCTCTTCAACTTCTACAAAGTCATACCTGAACAGAAAAGAAAATACAATGTTTATTCACTGACAAAAATTCTATAAACTTCCTAATTTAAACAATAAACTGACTGTGCAATTTTTCAGTTTTTAAACGCTAGAAGTATGCTGCCAAAACCAGCTATTTTAAACTTAGCTCCCAAGTTGCTACTGACTTACATACATAATAAAATCATGCAGAGAGGTTATGAAAATAAAAGCAGAGTTAGCATTTTGAAGAGACCCAAGTGTACGGTTTTGCTTCTTGTACAGAAAGCAATTACCACATGTGTGATAGGGCAGTATAAAGTCAGAGGAAAAAAGACTCTAATTGCCTGAGTGGCACAGTAACTCATACTGTGATGTCACCAGCAGTACCCTGCATGCCACCAGGGAAAGTTCAGGGCCTTTTTGGATGGAAAACTTGAATAACTTCCTAGAGGTTAAGGTGGCTTAGGGAAACTTGGATGGAGTTTATGCATATCCCAATGAGACATTTGTTCAGCAAAGACCTAGACCTCTCTGCATGTCAGAAAGAAGCTGGTGTTTTGGAAATACTGACAAAGGACATGTGGGTTGGGAACTTTGAGGGAATGAAACATACTAAGTTTGATTTAGTTTCATTGTTTTTAACATGTGGTCTGGGTCTCCCTGGGGATCTGTGAACAACTTCAACCAGATCCATGAAAGGTAACTAAGACATGCCAGTCAATCATCAATAAGCTTCAGTATGGCATACAAAGGTCCTCGTTTTCACTGGAAGTGTTTAGTGGGTCCCCAAGTCATAAAAACATTGAAAGCCACTGCTCTAGAAGGTACATCTGGTTTCGGTGCTTTAACCTGCTTCATGTCAGTTCCCCAGCTGCCCACTGACAGAATAAACACTGAGCATTTCAGCTGCATTCTCCCTGCTTCAGCTTGAAACCCCCAGACCCCAGTGGCAGCAAGGCTCGGTGGTTTGGGAAGGTGTGTGCTGGTTAAAGCAGGGCAAGCACTTGGATGTTCTCAGCTGCAGATCCCGAGCCAAGTTTTTACTTTTAAACCACAATTTGTATCCTAAGCACAAGCATAACAAACCCCTGAGAAAGTTTTGAGGTTTCTGATATTTTTATGTTCTCTTGCATGTGCAGTCATATATTAAATGCATCTCACATAAATCTAAATTTGTAAATAGCAGAGTCCTTTTCAAGGGTACAAACAGTCCTACCTCTGATGATAGCAAAGGCTCATATTTTAAAAAACATGCGCACACACACTCTACCAAATATGCCAAACTATATTTAATGTGAAAATTATTACCTCATAAACATTTTCTACTAAAGCTTTTCTGGATTTTTTTTTTCAGTAAATCTAATCTTTATAATGATTCCCAGTTCCCCAGTTAGACAGCAGGCAATAAATTCTTGTGTTGCATGTTTGTGCAAGACTGACTTGCACATTTATTATCTCCATTTAAAGGACCACTATTTTTTCCACTTAATTAAAAATGAATGCAATGAATATGCTCATTAACTGTGTTCAAAATCCATTACGGCCATGTACCACAGTTTTAAATCTTTGTTGAACTTATGATACTAATTACTTTATCATTATCTTTTTCCCCCCAAACACGAACTAATTCCTTTCACAGATCCACCAGTGTTTTTACTTTATGATCAGGTATACAACCTATTACAAAAGGCAATGTGTACATTAATTGTACTAAGGCCTCAGGGCTCAACACATTTATCAAATTTATTTTGAGCACTGAGCTTTTCTTGTTTCCAAGATCAGCTTATGAAGTTTCTAAAGACACCCTTTTTTATTTTTCCAGTTAAGAACATTAAATAATTACCTACCTTTCTGATTTTTAAAGAGTGAAATAAGCTAATATTTACATTTAGTGACTTAGGTTTAAGATGTTGAGGGGAGTCAGGGGGCTTAGTGATTTTACCTAACTTACAATGCTTTTTATTGCACCCTTTGGTCTTCTGGTACACCTGAAGTAAAAAAGAAACTCAAATTCCACAGTTTAAATCCTGGACCCTTCAAATAAAGGCTAATTAATTCCATTAGTAGAGAGGTAAACTTGAGGGAAATAAGTATTCTGAAAAACTAAATAAAATTCAGCTTGGACAATGACATTTTTAGCCATTAACTTTACTCCTGTCAGTTATCTAGGCTAAAGGTGCTAAAAAAGCCTGCCAAAAGAGTCTTCTGTGCAACTAAAATTCCTCACATTGCACATCTGGACCAATGTCTGAATTTTCTGTAAAAGTAACAAAACAAAGTGGTTCAGATGTTTTAGCATTTACATTGTGTTATGTAATTTTGCAGCTGATGTCACAGGGCTAAGGAGCAGCAGAGACAATAGCACAGCCATGGAAATTTATTTCCCCATCAAGAGAAGAGTGTACTTGAAACACAAGAGAGCTAGGATAAATAACCAAGAACTGAGAAGCTATTTTCCAACTGCAATGGAGTAAAAAAATGTTAAAATGCATGTTGAACTTAACAACACAGAACTCTTCTTTTCTTTGCAGAATGCAAAGGAGCAAGCACAATTCTCTTTGACAATGACTAAAGAAATGCTCTGGTGCAGTATCTGTAACATTTTAAAAATATTACTAACTAAAATTTATGCCAAAGAGGCAGCCCAATCTCCTTTCGTGGGACGAACGATGCTTTTGCCTTTAGGCACGATGCCCACAATGCCTTCCCTTATACCTGTTGCAGAACACATACTCCCCTCCCCTGTAAGGCCCACGTGCCTGGGAACATGGATTGAATTAACAACCTGAACAAAGACAATTTACTGGAAAGGAGCAAGGAAGCAACATAAGCAGCTCAAAGCTTCAGCAGCTTTCCAATCAGGAAATGTATATTCCAAGGGTATTTGTTTTCCTCTCCTCTCTATATGTTTTTCTGTGGTTTATACTGTCATTTCCTAAACATATTCTGACAGGCTGTTTACCTTGGCTTGCAGTTTTGTGACCTTTCCATGGCTTCCCTCTGCCTCCAGAATTCCACAAATATGTCAAAAAATGTAAGAAGCAAAAATACAGCAGGTAAAACACTTTGTCATTATCAGTGGTGGTGTTGGATCTTTCCGTCTGTATAGAGATGTGTGCTAAACAAAAATCTAGGGATTCCATTAAAAGTGTGATAGGTGAAATTTATTTTTCCTTCCCCTTTTTATAAGAACATGTATGGGTTTTTTAAAAATTAAGAAATAAGAAGTTGTTAACAATCCCTATCAAATTTTTTTTACAGCATTTCATGGGGCGATGTAATGTTTCTGTTCCAATTTGTTATTTAAAGCACATAGAATTCTGAGGTTTTCCTGGTGTTGGCATAGCACACCCACCTGCAGAACCAAAGCATCCAAGGTCCTCTGGCAGTTCACCAGACAAACTGTTGCAAAACAGTACTGAGATGGTTTTGACAGCTTCAATTTTGGAAACATTGGAAATTACTAAAAACTGTCATAATGAAAATATAATTTTGATATTTTACTAATCAGAATTTTAACACCATCATTCTAAAGTAAACTTTGCTTCCCTCTTCCACCTTTATTTGAAGTAATTTTTATTTCTGCTATTGAAATATTTTTATTTCCTATGGAACAAAATTCTTGGTTTCCACCATTTGACATGAATGTGCACTTGTATAGATAAAAGTGTGAGGTACTGGTGATACTTTACGTAGTTTTCACTTCTTAGATAATTTTTAAATCACATCTGTAAGTTATAATACTGCTCTTTGTAAAATAAACATATTTGCTTATAGAGGAAAGTAAGACCAAACATCTAACTTGAAGACATTGTTTTCAAAGCTTGGCAGATTCATGTTTATCTGAGTGGAAAAGGGAACACTGGAGCAGGACAGAGGCACTCAAATCCATCTTATCTAACAGCAGCTTTGTTACTCCCTGCAGGCCAATAAGCAGCAAAAATGTGACAGGACAAGAGGAATGCAGAGTTTATGACAAAGGGTAGAAGGAAAATGGGAGGACCCCAAGAAGGAAGAGGACAGAGTGGCATGCTGGATTAGAGAAAAAAATGTGTTCCAGGCAAGCAACAAGCCTACGGATAGAGCAATACAGCTGTAAAAAGAAAAGCATACTGCATCATTCATTCAACAGGTGGAGAACTTTCTTTTCTAACACCAATACTGCCCCACTCACTGAGACAAAATTAAGTTTTCCTCAAAGACAAAGGCACAGACACAAAAGATACATCACATGGGATGAAAGTCGAAGTGACACAAAATTTAAGTCAACAGTAATGAAACTGCAGGTACTTGTGCACTACTTTTCAGTTTATGTAAGAGGGTATTTTACTTCTGGTATTATTTTTTTCTTTACAATGTGACTAGGTTAGGCAGTACAACCACTTTTGCCAAAGTCTGCAAGCTTCAAAGAGCTGCTTAATTAATTCCACTGGCTTTCAAACGCATTAATTTACACCATACTGTTTCGTGTTTGTTGCCAGACAGAAATATCTCAGACTGGGAAAGACTGGCCCATTCAGTCCAGTCCCCCATTCAGCCCAGTAGGTACAAGGCTTCTGAAACTACAAACCACTAGCAGCGCACACCAGTAAAAATTATCTATTCATAACTTCATTTGCCAGACAGGCAGCAGAGAAAAGAAATCAGAAAGCAGATTTCCTGGAGGTACAGAACGGAGGTGGCATCTTGACTGAAATGATGGCTCTGTGACTGCACCAGCAAATACTCCATATACGATAAAAGTTCAATAGAAATTATTCTGCTCAACATTATCAGAAATGTTTAACTGGGGCTACTTTGAGTGACAGTAAAGTCAGGATACTGGAAGAAAACATTTTTCAAAAACGAGCTAATGTAAAATTTTAACAACTTAAAATATTTGCTCTGGATTTTTTCTTTCCAATATAAATTACTGAGCAAAGTTACCCAGAGTCATTTGACTGCAGTTCCTGAGGCTCACAACATGGGCAGTTTACCCTAGGACTCACCCTCTTTAGGAGGATTTGGCAGAGCCTTCCACTCTTAAGTAAGAGGAAACTCCTTCAGATATCATTACAGATCATCTAACAATTGAGAAAAGAGTCACATTCTATCATTTCTGTCATGAAATCACCACGCTTGATGTTTTAACATATAAACAGAGAAAAGATGATGGAACAGCAGTGATTTGATGTGAAATAAATTTCCATAGTAGTTTCTGTATTTGCTGATCTTATACACACTGTGTCATAACAGTCACTGGAAAGAAACAGCAAACCCAGATATAGTCCAAATAAATAACTGATGAGGTCAGTTTTTGTACTCAGAAAATTATGTTTAATTATATACAAACATCACTTCTAGCAGTAGACATCACTTCCAGCCAACGAATGAGCCTAAAACCCCCAAGTATCCTGCCATGTCTACATTTTCCATGAAATAGAAATACTCAAGGTATAAACAGAGAACATTTCTAACTGCCATTCACCAAATATGGATTGTGGTTTCTGCGCCAACCTACTCTGAATACATCTATTTTAGAATATGCAGTATAGTGCATTAGGAGCTGCCTTATGGAAACACGGATTCATTCACAAACGTTACGTGGTTGCCATGGTTCTCCCTGCTTAATCTTTTCTCACAGTGATTAGTAACAGCCTCAGGCTTCTAACACATCCACACAACTCTCTCTGTATTTCTACCTTGTTATTTAGGATACATGGGGAAAAAAAAAGTTTAATCCTTAGATTTCAATTCTCTTCCCTTTAATTCGCTATAAGCCACTTTGATCATAAATATACACTTACCACATTACAAGTGAAAAGGACAAACAAGACAGAGTTCAAACCCCCAAATTCTACTCTTCAAACATTCAAACTCTTTTAATGGAAAGGATGCCCTGGTTGTTTGATATGGAGAAATTAACTTTGCATTACCACGCTCCAGTCTACAAAAAAATATATTTCCATTTTCTGTGGATCTGCTGAAAAGTGGAGGTATCATGTTTAGCTGAGAAACATACATTTTGCAAAGCAGCTTTTGTCCCTTGGTGAATGCATTTTGACACTGCATGCAAAAGTAAGAAACCCAAAGAAATGTGTCTCTTCTCCCCAGAACTCCCCATTGTGTCAAGTTTACTTCAGTGCCAGTTAAGAAACTGCAAGTTGCTAAAAACATCTAATTTCCCTGATGATTAGGAAGCTGGCACACTAGCAAGTGTAGGAAATAAATCATCATTACTTGTATCTAGGTGAACTGGTAAGAACTTACGGATCTCTGCCATAAGCATATGAATATCATGTAGCCTTTGAAACTGACATCTGCCTTGCGGGGATGAAGGGACTTTAACTTTTCCACAAGAATGAGAAATTGCAAAGCAGATACATTGGTAAATGTACTTCAGCCTCTAAATCAAAAACAATTCTATGTTCAGACAGCAAGCTTGCAAGTATTTAAATGTATATTAAACTGCTGGTAAGTAGTAGATACTGATTAGGCAAGCAAGTAAGTATTTTCAGGAATACTGAACCACAGAATTCTGCCTCTGCTACAAACAAATTTATACCTGTACAGATTCTACTGACACAGCATTTCAAGCACTTGAAAAAGAATCTCATAGAAAGAGACAGTAGAATCCTGCAGATCAGAACTGGAGGTAAGGAAAGAAGATGGTTTCCCAAACTCTTCCTTTTAAAAGACCGATTGTCAAATTTCTTAGGAGCTACCTGTACTTATCTTCACTGTATTAAAGAATGACAGTATTCCCAATGCCAGTCAGAATAAGAAATATATTTAGCTTTTTTAAAATATGGATTAAATTTGGTCCAAAAATGGCATGTTATGAGTAGGACAGAGGTATAAACCAAAAAAGTGCATGACATTTCATACCACTACTATTACTATGTATCAAAGATTAATTTGGGAAAATTGGTGAGCTTGAAAAAAATGTGCACATACAAATCAGCCTGAAAATGATGCCCCAGTTCATGTACTTACTTTGGCCTTCATCTTAAAATACAAAAAATGAAGTTCAGTGGAGATGAAGGTTTCAAAGATTTCCGACACTTGCAATTAATACGCTACACTTTTTCCTATCTGACTACAGATTCACCTGTAGTTATATAAAATACAGTAAATAAAGATTCTCCACAAAATTAGAAGTTGTTTGGAAAGGTTAAAAATGGATAACATCTAAATGAAACCTTTCCTTGTAAGGTTTCACCTCCAGTTGTCTACTTTGTGCTTTTCACTGCATATGTGGACCACAGATCTCTTTAGTATTCTGCAAAAGTAATGAATTAAAATAATAACACATGTAACAAAAATGGTAAAAGGACAAAGTATTCTTACTGCTTTGTGCAGTAGTACTCCTATAATTTGTCCTTGTCTCCTGCCATGCAAAGTATTACCTGCATTAGTACTATTATTATTACTACTATTATTATTATTATAATCATCTTATAATAACACATTGTAATGTTTTACTGGAATTGAAATGACCACCCAAGTTCAGGGTCCTGCTGCACTGGACACTACACTCTCCAAAGCACTTTTGCCTTCATAAAGATGCAGCCGCTGTCTCTCCCCTGACAGCGAATCAGCTTAGTAAGTATCCTGCACTGTACAGCACCACACATTCCAGATTTTGGAGAACTAAATGCCTTACCAACCTTTTCCCAGGACTCCTCTGTAAAGTCTGGTATATTTTATCTTGGGACTTACAGGGATCATAATAAATCATATGTTCCTACTGTACAGATCAATGTTTTGTAGAAAACAAAAAGCCACTAACAGACCTTGGAGTTTCACATTTACAGCCAAGGCTGTAAAGCACTTTTTCTTATCCACTATAAAATTTTTTCCTCTACTCACACTGTTCACAGTGGTCATTGTATCTGTTCCAGCTTCTGTGAACCCATAACCACATTTTTTACCATTGCTTTTCGAGCAGCATTTGAAATATTTATTCTAATATCCCTAGAATATTATTCTAGTAGAAAGAGTCATTTCTTCTTTATGCACACCTCAAGATATTCCAGGATATAAATCCTGGAACACAGCAATGGCTCCAGTCAATGATGTGCAAACTACTGTCTAAGCAATTTCCTAACAATATTCAAAAGTACAGTTTTGGGTGAAAAAAACCCCAGAGGGATCATAAGGGGCATTTTTAGCAATGTGAAGATTCACCCAGGGCACTTCAGGCAGCTTCCCTTCCCCTCAAGCAGCCTCTGATATTACAACACCATTACACGTCTGAGTAAGTTTCCCATTTTCCCTTTCCCTCCCTACTTCAATGGAGGCTGGGGCTCTATCTATGTTCATTTAAATGAAAACAACTTAATTTTTTAGCTCAGCAATACAACAACATGTGGCCTCTTGGCAGATACACCTGCACACAGGATGTACAGATCCAGGCCAGACCAGCTGTCACAAAGTCCCATATTCTGCTTCAGGACAGGCTAGTAATTGCTACTCAAATAGAAATTGAAAAAACCCTATAATGTAACTGAACAGTCTGCATGAGCCAGGAAAAAAGTGTATTCCCAATCCTAGCAGGAGATCATTTTTCACCTAAGGAGCGTAAGAAGTCTCCTCTCAGTTCAGTTTTACTAGTTATAAATTGATGGTCATGAACTTATGCAAATCTATTTTTAGTTCAGCCCCAGTATATGAATCAAAGACAAGTCTGAAGAGATACATCTCAATAATTGCTGTTACAGTGCTGGTCTCCCTCTTCACATGCTACTGTCATAGAATGAAATAGTCTATTAATGTTACCTTATAAAACCTCACATTACCATCTAATAATTTTTATAATAATGCATCTTTCTTTTCACAGTTTCTGATGCACAGGCATCTTCTCAGATGTCCTGATGATCATCTGAGAACAGATTAATGTAAATTGCATTATGTTTTACTTTTACTTTATCCTAATAGGGCAGCATCAAGTGCAAGACTGGATTGTTACTAACTTGCTTGACTGACAATATTTGCTGGTAATGCTGTCTAACTACAACAGCACTTGAGCAACATACTCAGTTAAAATATTGATGATTCACTTAAAGAAGCGACCACAGCATTTAGTGAGAGGGAGAGAACGAAGGAAGAGGACAAGGGGAGAAAAATAAAACGGAAAAGCTGCAAAACAGGTGAAGAAACACACTGTCCATCTAGGAATAGGACAGTTGGAATGTCTGCTATTCCTGTTAAATCCTGCTTACATACCTGACGGTGAGTCTTTCATCGTAACTGCACTTAGACTTGGAGTAATCAGAAAACATCAGGACGGGAGTTGTGTGCTGTGTTTAAACTGGCACCCTGAGACACCGCGGGATAACTTTGAATTATGTTGCTGGGCCTGACTCTGCAGCTTGCATTAGTCTTGACATGAGGACCTAAACTGAGCCACACCAGGAGCTACAGGTGGCTCCAAGGCCTGTCTGCGTCCCTGAGCTCAGGTAGTGATGGCTCACAGTGCATTTTTCTGCCTCCTGAAAGAAGAGATCTACTTCCATATTTTAGTAAGTGATGGGGTGGGAGCAGGGGAGCTCCGTCAATAACAACTGTTCCCAGAGCACCCGAGACAGAAGCAAGACCAGCAGTTCCACACTCACATTCAAAGAAAATAACTTCAGTCTCCAACATCAGAAATGCTGCCAACTACGGTAACAAAACAATTTTAGAAGCAATAAATTAGGATTAGGACCGTTTACAAAAATATTTTGATACTGGAGAAACAGTTTACTTTATTCAAACAGCTTGCTTGAGATTGAGAGGACCAGAAAGAAATTTTAAGGAGCCTAATTTTTTTAAAATCAATGACTGTAGTCTCTGGTGTGAAAAAGGAGTAAGGGATTATGTCAACTGCCCACTCATCAGCAATCACTCTCCCACAAACTCACCTGGGCTGTGAAAATAGGTTTCAAATTACTTCCAAAATAATATCTATTGTATTGTCCTCTAGCAACAGTGGATACTAAAAATTAATGCTGCATTTACTGAAATTGAGGGAAAAGTTAGTGGCTCAAGAATGCAGTCTCTAAGGTTGTGCAGCATGGCCTGATCGCATCACCTGTGCTCTGCTATCCTCCCATTCCCCTCAGAGAAGCACTTTTCCTTTCTTGTTGCATTCTGATTTGCTTAGAGAATACAATTTCGCAGCTATAAGCCCTTTCTGTAAAACAGAAGAGTTTACTCTTCTTGAAGCTTAGGAAATGTGCGTTACAAAGTTGCCTCAGTTAAAATCATAGCGCGCTTTGCTTTTATGATATGTTTTTATCTTCTTTTATTGCCTCTGATATCTGCTTTGTCACACTGCTTTGTCTCTCTTATCATGAGAATGGCATTAAGCAACTTTTAATAAGCACTAGAGAACCCAAAAGAAAGGATATACTTCTGGATACAGTACACACCTGTGCCACAGTGTGAACAGTGGACAGTAGATAAGCTGGGATTGGGAGCAGCTGAAAGATGAGTTAATGTTTGAATTATGTGGCAATCAAAGAAGAATGTTTTTTCCTGGAAACATGCACTATCCAAAAGAAAGGTATTTCTCAAAAAAACCCCCAAAAAACTGACCGACCAAAATCCAACGACATAACAAAAAAGCCCCACTACAGTTTTGTTCAATGAAATCAGAACAGAGAAGAAACAGATCCAGATATTTCTTTTAATACAAAAAACCCACTCATTTTTTCTTCAAAACACTAGGAAAGCAGGAAGCATAAGTCTATTGGATCCTTCTGTATTCATTAAATTGAAATAATATTGTTACATTTCAACTCACATGAGAGAAATAACCTTTGTAGTATAAAACTTTTTTCTTTGCATATAAAAGAATTTTTAAATAATCAAAGGATTCTGGTCCTAAATCAATCTACCTTCTTACAAATTTTGATCGTCATCCCCCAACACTCATTTTCCATTTATATTCATTCAACATTCAAACCTCTCTTGTACTGGCACTACTTTTCGGTTGTCTTGCAAATGGATTGAACAATTAAAAATCAAAACCATAAAAAAACACTCTACAAACATCTGAAGAAATTACTCCACCAGCCTGTGTTAACACAATTTTTATGTCTTTTTCTACACACTGTTCCTAATATGGCACAATTCTGCCACTGATAAAACATCAATGCTCCTAACAAAGGACTTCAGATTAAATTAGCTACTTCACACTAATTCTCTGCCATCAGTATTTCAATTAAACTAAGGCATTTGAATGCCAGAACTCATCCAAGCCATTTCAATTATGTATCCCCCTTTCAGACTTTGAATAAAAATGATTAACAAGTAATTTATGTGCTGGGGAAAAAATTAAATATTTTCCATTGAGGAATGAGAGTTCATATGCTTTTTGTAATCTTGTGTTTTAATAAATCATTCCTTTCCAAATGGATCTCAGTCACAGAATAGAGCTATAATAAATTTTAACTTAGTTATGGTTTCACTTTTGCAGAAGTTACAGCCAATTATGAGACATTTTAGTATCACTGATATGTAGAGTCACCTAAACAGAGCCCAGCCCACTCTGTGTGTTGAATTTCACAGAATCACAGAACATGCTGAGTTGGAAGGGACCCACAAAGATCATCGAGTCCAATTCCTGGCCCTGCACAGGACACCCCAAGAGTCACACTATGTGCCTGAGAGCATTGTCCAAATGCTTCTTGAACTCTGTCAGGCTTGGTGCTGTGACCACTGCCCTGGGGAACCCGTTCCAGTGTCCATCTACCCTGTGAGTGAACCTTTACCTAATATCCAACCTAAACCTCCCCTGACTCAGCTTCATGCCATGCCCTCAGGTCCTGTCCCTGGTCACCACACGGAAGAGATCAGTGTCTGCCCCTCCTCTTCCCCTCACAAGAAGTTGGAGACTGCCATGAGTCTCCTCCAAGCTGAACAGACCAAGTGACCTCAGACGCTCCTCAAAGGGCTTCTCCTCAGGGCCCTTCACCATCCTCATGGCCCTCCTTTGGACACTCTCTAACAGCTGAATTTTTTTTTATATTGTGGTGCCCAAAATGCCCCCAGCACTCGAGGTTGAGGCCACCCCAGGTCAGAGCAGAGCAGGACAATCCCCTTCCTTGCCCTGCTGGCGATGCTGTGCCTGATGTCCCCAGGCTGGCCCCCCTGGCTGCCAGGGCACAGTGACTGAGATTCAACTTGCCATCGACCTGGACCCTCAGGTCCCTGTCTGTGGCGCTGCTCTCCAGCCTCTCGTTCCCCACTCCGTCTGTTCACCCAGAGCTGCCCCAGCCCAGGTGCACAATCAGCACTTGGCCCTTGCTGAACTTCATCTCACTGGTGATTATCTCATAAAAAAAACAGGTAGCTAAAATTGAATACACTGAAATGCAAAGGCAACAGCTGTAAGAAAAGAGTTTTAAGGATTAGTCTTCACTATAACTTTCATTCCTGCTTTCAAGAGTCTGTGGGTTTTGGTACTGAATGTTTGTGGGTTTCTCCAGTTTGAAGCCTTAAAATTTTTGGGAACTCTCTCTTTTCTGAATTCTCAAATAAAGGTGGCAGCAGAAACCCCTTCATCTTCAGAAGTATGTAGGGAAGAAGTAAAAATCCCAGCAGCCCAGCTACTTAGCAACCTGAGTCACCATGAATATTGTCTGCACCAATTCCACTCTAAATACAGAGTTCACTTAAAGGTCTTCATCCAGTTATTCAAAGCCAACTTGAACTTTGTACTTACTCAGGAGATAACTTCACCCTCTGTAACCACAGTCCATGAGAAGCATTAAACACTGTCTGATAGTAAAGACAGCCCATCAGTTTTGTCCAGAAATCAATTTTCTTGGGAACTAGACCTTGATAAGGAACTTGTTGCCCTCAAAAGCTCCAGAATTAATACTTACTTTATGTGAAGTTAGTTACATTTCTTTCACGAATCTATGCTTGATATATAGTGTGGTCTTCACACATATACCAACATTGACTCTAGAATGCACCCAAGGTAAAAAAAGAAAAATGAACTTTTTTTTTCTTCCCCAGGGAGCATGGTGTGGGGTGGAATTACTTCCGTCTAGAAGAAAATGATGCTGACATTATCCTTTCATGGCTGCACTCTCTCGAGGTTGCAAGGTGCTTCCATATAAAGGAGCCAAACAGAAGGAAAATTTCTGCTGTCTTTTTTACCGACGCATTAAAGAGTCACAGTTATGCATCCATACTTTGTAGTAATAACAAGATTTGTACTAATAACAAGACAGGAAGTTCCACATGGTACAAGTAACTTATTGTGTCTCATATCACACAGAAAGGTCTCTTTGGAAAACTACTTAACCAAATGTTTAGTCTTTTTATTGTGTTCACTATAAATTATCACTGTCTAGCATCCATTTGAAACAAATTATGTAGAAAAAAAAAAAGACTGCTAAGCAAATATTTTCCTTCTTCATAGCCACAGACAAAAGACAGTCTCTGTATGTTTCGTCTTTAATACACTTGTTTCAGTGCTGTCAGACTAAGCCAAATCTTTTAATTTTTTAATTCTTATCAACAATTTCCTAACAATACATCCATTAGGAACACATGCAACTGTTAAAGCAGTCTGGATTACAGTTTCTATCACAGAATCTTGATGTTCCATGAATGGAAGGCAATAGTTCAGTCACAACAGATTTGAAGTGAAGGCAAGTAGCCTAAGGAAACACTTACGGAAAGGAGAGGTAGTGAATTTAATACATGTGGCACTGAATAATAATGCATCATCCTAAGAATCCTCAGAGGATAAACATGCCCAGGATTAAAAATTAACTGTTGAATTGACATGAAGAGGAAAAACAAGTTGCATAGATTTTACCCTAAGTTAGCACTGACAGCCGCCTTCAGCTCAACCAATTTTCTGCAGGAAAAAGTTCTACATATTCCACATATCAAGTAGACAAGCTTTTAAATTTTTTTCAAGATATTATAAATTATTGCTTTACTTACACATGTAAATGAACACATTCACATGTGCAACTGCTAAAAGCCTCCCTCCCCTCCAAAACAAACAAGCAAACAAACTATAGTTGATAATTTAAATTATTAGAGGACTAAAGAGAGTTGGAAATTAGTATAACCATCCTAATATGAAGATACTGGTAAAATGGTATTTATTATTCTACTATCAGTTAGCTTCACAGCCTTTTACTCATGTATTTTACTCTTATCACCTTATCTACAGTAATTGCACTTTGGATTTGTGACACATTTCTGTGTTTTATTATATATAATAAAAGTCAGACTGTAATCATCTGATGATTAGAAAGAACAGCTGCAATCACTACTAAGCTGAGCAAATAGAGCCACTCTACACACAGGGAGCGAGCAAGTTTGACACATGCTACCAATGGAGGAGATTCTTTCCTTTTCCTTCCCTGTTGCAGCCTTGCACTGTAATGCTCCAATGTACAACGAACTCACATCATCAGAATTCCCTTTAAGGGCAACTGTAGCATCCATATTCTTCCTGGAAAAAAAGAAATCTGTTCCTTCCTGTCACAGAGGAGTTAATCATAAAGCTGTTATCACTTCATGTTCTTACCGACAGAAAGCAACAAATTTGAACAACAAGCAACAGCTGAATAAAAATCAGTTTCTGGTCAAGAAGAGTTATGGCCGCTCCCTCACGATAGGAGCTGTCTGGCACAGATGGCTAATGTTTTTATGATTAAAACATTAAGCATTGAGGGGCCAGCATCATAAAAATAATGACCTGTCCTATCAGCTACCATATCAACAGCATAAAAACTGCATTTTTATTTCACCAGAAAGGGCAGGCATATGCAATCCAAATCCACAATGCCTCTGTTTGCTAGAAATTCACTGCCACTTCTATCATGTAAACAGTACTGCTGAAAACACCCAGGAGTTACATAGTTCTCCTTTTTGTTTGGTTGGTTTGCAGGGGGATTTTTTCTGCCTGTAACATTTTTCTTTTGCAAGTCACAACTGAAATCAAACAAAGAATATGAATCTGAAATTATTGCAGTTTTGCAGAGATTTATATATCCCTACTGTCAACCAAATAACCTAAATCTCTTCTAGACATATGCATGGATCTAGTTGCCAAATAAAGTGGAGTTTGTGTTCACTTTGGAAAGGACACAGTGGGATTCTTAACATTTTGTCCATAGGAAGGATCAAGTGCAGATGAAGTAGAACTATTGTAAAAAACCCAAACATTGACTGTCTTTTAAGGAATGCAAACATGACCTGCATGAATTTCAAGCACATCACCACTGTAAAACCAGGATAAAAACCACCTGGTGAAATACAGGCAGAATACCGGAATTTTATTTAAAAAAACCTATAATTTAAACTTTTTTTTCTAAAACATACACAGCAATCGTACTTAAGACTGTTGAGAATTAGCACAACATTCACATTAATGCCATTACAGGTGAGGCTGAATCAGGAGGACTGGCCCAAAACATAGAATTTGTTGTAATGCAAATCTGTTACATTAGTACATTACATTAGTAAATACTGTAAAAGTAAATGGCAAGTAAAAACAGAGTGGAAAGCCATGCAGGATCATTTTGATTTACATTTGGGAAAATATTTGAAGTAGAGTACCTACAATAGAGCTGTACAACGTGATATTTGCTCTAGATGAAAAGACTTCACTGAATAGCTTGAGAAGTCAGAACTGACTTTGAAGAAATCCAAATGTGGAGGTCAGCAAGATAGAGGAAAAAACTTGTCATAGCTTCAGGATACATCTATGACATTTTTTATTCACCACTACCACTGTATTCCTGTTACAGAACTGTATTAAACAAAAAACACTTGTGCAACTGGATATGTTTGAGTCCAATTTTTCTCCAAAGTATAAGCAATATTTGAATTACTATGTGATTGAAAAACTGCTAATTATCTTAAGCTGATGTACTCCAGCATATCCTCTCATCGGCCCTGTGAGCTGACACTGCAGGGCACCACAGTCTACAGCAATGACAGAGAAAGCTCTGGCATTACCCAGAAGGAGCAGCTTAAGAGGTAGAGGAAGCGAATGCTGTGACAATGACCATGGCAGGTAACTCATGAGGCTGTCTCATAAACTACAGAAGGGAGAAAAGGATATCCTGGTATACAGGGTAGGCTGTTTCACAGAAAGTCTTATGTTTCCTGGCTGCAGTTTTTATTCAGTTTCAGTCATATGCCAGAGCTAAAGGTATAGAGTTACAATAGATTAAACTTCATGTGGTATTTCATTCTGTCCTTTGTCATGTAAACGTTCTTTTGGAGAAATCGTTGAGCATTCTACATCAACAATATTGATTTTTGTGTTTCAAAATGGCAGAAACACACTATAGTAATAAATACTGTGGGATGTAGACAATAAAAAACCCTTAATTTTTCTATAGAAAGTATTGGAAGAAGTATAAATAAACTTGACCTGTGTAGAATTATTTTACATATTTAATCTCGCTGTGTTTTAGTTATTTACTCAACTTGTTAGTTATTTATACTCCCTTCACATCAAACAAGGTGCAATTTCTCTTCCTTTATTGAACTTGTTGCTGAAAATAAAGTTCAGAATAATCCTCACTACGTTTTTTCCTTTTGGTTAAAATCAAAAATATAAATCTTTTTCAGAGAGAAATATAACTCTCTTTTTTATCTTCCAAGTAAAAAACCCCCAGTATTTTCTCAGTAGGACACACATCAGGAATTGCATTCATACAACTTCCTGATGTGCCTCCACAAATACAAGCATGATAAGATTATAACCGAATGAAGATTATGAGTGACTTATTACTGTTTCTTAATTTGTCAGTACTTTTGTATATAGCACATTGTTTACTTAAAATAAATGTACTCCAATTAAAATACTATTCTAGTTATATTATAAAATATTTTAACTTATCTTACTTTTCTTTTTGCAAGTGGACGAATGAGTCACCCTACCTGGATTTTCTTTCACTTGCCACTTCACTCTGCCATATGCAAAGAAAAGAAAAAGCAAGCTAAGTTTTCACTTAAAGAAAAGAGTTACTGTGCAAAGGGAGTACACTCATTCAAGCAAACATATGTTTATAATACTTTGTATAGCACTGATATGGCCATAGTAATTAATCCCTTTAGAACTGTGACAGAAAGATATATATCCCTCTGTTATAAACACCTCCCAAGTTAAGGACAAGTGCAAAAATAACCTCTGAAAATTCAAATTTGTTATCAAAAGTTGACACAAGATGAAAAACCAGTAGAATATCAGTTAATTAGAGAAACTGAAAGCAAGAATCAAGTCAAACGTGCATATGAGGTACAAAAATAAAACTCAAGCCAGAAAAACAAAACAAATAAAAAATTACTTTGAAAGTAAAATCTTGCGTGAAGTACGTCTCCAGGAAGGCATCAAAGAAGAATATGCCATTCAAATGACGTATTTTATCTGCTACTTAATTTACCAAAGAGTCCAGACAATGTATCACTATTCACACACCAGGACGTTTTTTTTAATGTGCTGCTGCGATGACAGACGGATACAGGACACAAGAGTTTAGAATCTCTCCTCTTTCACCCTCCCATAGGAAATATATATGTCAGTCCTACTGCCTCACAAAATATCCAAGCATTATCAACCACATGGCTTGGTTCAGAACTGCATCTGTGCTGATGCCTGTTATGTCACGATTGTTTCTCTCCAAAATTACAAAGCCTTCAGCTGAGAATCACGGAAGGAAACAGATTCCACAAGTCCTATGGAAACCTTTGCCAGTGAGTAAGCAGATACTGAAATCAGGGAAAAAACAGTACCACTGAAGAATGTCAATTAGCACAGTACTTTCAGTGCTGTTTTTCATAGATAATTTGACAATTTAAGGCCATTAAAATATTGTGGAGTAGTGTGTGGGGGCGTCTTGAACAGGGATGTAGCACTTTGTGTCATGACCTGAAATCTGCTTCAGGTAACTTACTTACCGAACTTTTCTCTGTAAAAATTAAACATTCTTAATTCTAACATTCTGTCAAGAATATTTTCCCAGATGTCAAAACTTTTACTTGAGAGAGAGATTAAATATATCACATTTTTGTGTTTTAATATATCTATGGCCTAGATACTGAATGCAGAAGTAAAAACGAGAGCACCCCAGAGCTTTCAAGCATGAAAACCTCCACTAGCCCTATGAAAGAAAACCACAAACCAATACTTTAAAAGATGCATTTTATAAATAAATTAACGCACAAGTGTCATTTTTGCAAAACTCAAGCAACACTTTTTTCTTTTTCATCCCCAAACACCTCCTTTCAGAATTTCCTCAGTGAAAGGGAAAGTAACTTACTTGCAAATGTCATCTTCTGGGTCCTCAAGCCCAAACCTTTCATCAAAAGTAAGCTGTATCCATACGTTTTCATCAAGTGCTACTAATCTCCACACTAGCACAGTGTTGCGTGGGTATGTGTGTGGAAACTTGGGGCTGTGAATACTTCCATTAGTAGTCACAGTAATTATCTTCTCGTGGTGAGGATCCTGCACACCTACAACAGGGACAGAAAACAGTCATCAATACTCATTCTTTTTCCTTTTCCCAAAGTGTTTGTGTAGCATGCACAGTAGAGACTTTTCCCTTGTTTGCTTTTCTCCATATTGCAAGAATTCCTGCTCGAAAAGTCAAAAATAACAACACCACAGGAGTCATAAGTATTACTTTGATGGCAAAAAGCTATTCAAACCCAAGTTTCATCTGCTGTTTAGAAAGCAGAATGGAAGTTCAAGCGGAGATGTGTGACTGCAAAGTCCCAACTACAAGACTGGACTTCTCATGTCCACCAGCCCAAGGGCCACATCATGTAGCATCCTGCAGCCTGCTGATGCTTTCAGTTCTTGATTATGGAGACTGCAGAGGTCTCACAAAGTTACGGAGAGAGGTCTGCTCACACCTACCACAAAAGCGATGCTTCAAATTAGTTGCTTGTTAATGGAGACTGTCCTACATTTATTGGGTCCTGTGACACGGGTTTTGATGAGTGCCTCCTTCCTGAGAGCTGTATCAGAGCAAAGCTGTCCCTACAGAGAAATGAAAGCAGGACATGCTTGGGAAACTTGGGAAAGACACCAAGTGTAAGAAATTGGGCATTTACAGATAAGCCTCAGTCAAGGGCACTGCTCAAAATTGTTCACAACATTGTTAGATTAAATGCACGTAAAATGAAATTAATGTTTCTCAATATGTCAGGAAATTAACTCAAAAGAAATAAGGCAACAATGTTTGATTTTTGAAGCCCACAGCAACAATGAAACGACCGAGAAAACCTCTTCAGGTTACGGATTCATAATTGTGAAGTGTTAATCAAAAGAAGAAGACTCATTTGGTGAGCAGCAGCCATGCCTTTCAGAGTCTCAAGTATTATCTTCACAGTAACTCAAGAAACCTCATTCTCGAGTGTCCAGTATTCACAAGAATGCACATTCAGCTACTGGAATCAACTCATACTGGGTATTTAGCTGCAAAAAACCCACCGGCATTGACCTAATCTGGATATATTTTAACATTGTGACATACAATGATGAGATCTCTAAACTACAAAATTTATTTCCATAAGCATGTCAAATGAAAAATACCTCTTTCTGCTATAGTACATGCCTTTTATTATTTTCATCTTTTTCTAAATCCTGTATATGGTCAGATTGATATTTCACTCTGTAAATTACAGGAATTCTGTGAGGTACTTTTGTAACAAAATAAAGTTGTAGTTTTGTACTGGAGAGTTAACATTACTTTCTTTTCAGCTATTGACTTTTTCAGTAACATATTTTACCTTCTTTTTCTGACTTTTTTTTATAACCAGCATTATGATGAACATTCATACGAAGTTATAAAAGATATACATACTTCAGTCTACTATGAAAATACACACTGCAATTGTACCTTATTTTAGCCATTTATAAAGGTCAACAGCTAAATGAATGTAGTGCAAGAAAAGAAGGCTACAGAGACTGCATTGCTGTTTTAAAAGAATTAATCTATACTTAAATATAATTCAAAGTCTGATGGACTTTTGCCTTCTTTTCTTCTGGACTTGTGCCTTCTTCTTGTGGTATGAAAATGGTAAATTTTCTTTTAAGTAGAATGGCTGCTTATATAAAACTATTGGAGTGTGATTTTGACAGTATCTACACACACTTGCAAAGGACTGACTGCAGTAAGAGAGGACAGCATGAAGTATTAAGAAAAAAAAGGCACAAAACCAGAATTCCTAATTTAGATACTTCATTGGGGTTTTGTTAGCTGAGTCATAAGCATTTTTCTATAATGTACAGTCTGTCAGCTGAGAGCTGCATGCTGAACACAGGAGCCAACAATAATAAAAATTACTTTCCCAGAGATTAGTACACCAGAGTGCTATTTCCAAAATATTCAAAGGACCACCATTTCAGATTAACATGTCAAACTGTGGTATCTGATGACACTACACTTAGCGGTACATTTTTGTCTTTAAAAACACAAACAGGATTACAAACCATGATATATTTCACAACATATTAAAAAGTGTTTTCTTTTGCATCATCAGGGCACTGATAACAACAGTACTGCAAGTAAGGACTGTAAATAGTCCAGGCTTATCGAATGAGAAATCAATGAAAAGGGGAAAAGGAATGAAGAGATCTCTACTAATTTAGTGAACTGCATCTCCAGTACCTTCAAGCTCCTCCATTAGTAATGGAAAAATATCTATTTACTTTACACATAACAGTGTTACATGAATGTATCAAATTCCCACACACACCACTTGCTCCTTTTCAAATATTTGCTTTCACACAGTGGAATTTCTTCTCTTACAAAAGAATTATTTTGTATGACTACAAACGCAAGTAATTGCTGTCACTAGAGAATGAAGCTTGTTATTTCTCTTCAGATAAGTTGCAATATTCCTTTTTTATCTGTTCTACATAAATTGTACCAGTGCACCTCAAAAGGTTAGCCTTTTTCTACTGAGTTCATGCACGCTCTGAAAATTTGTTTTGAGTAGATGGTGTGAAAAGCACAGCTACCTGTGCACAGCTAAGACTACGGTCTCTCATCTTTGTGGAATGACTTTGCAATTCCTGGCTTTATTTTAGGTATAAATAAGTCCAAGTTACACTTCAAAGGCAATAACAAGCTCACTCAGATTTACAGCAGTCAGCTGTAGAACTCCAAAGCTACATACATAGTTGCTGTGGTCTGTCTGGCTTTCTATGAAAAACCATCCTACTCACCCTCACCCTGATGCCCCTCCACTGTAAAAGAATTATTATTGAAAAAACAGCATTGAATAACTCTGAAACATCAGTTTAGGTGAGGACTGAGGTAGACAAGGCACCATCTCAGCCAGGAGACAGCAATGCCACACTAGGAAAATAGGGACAAAAATGGACCAAAACAATGTATTTGCATCTTCAGCAAAAAGCTTCAGCAGATGATAAGCAACTGAGATCACCTTCAGGAGAAAGTCCTGGAAATGAGTCAAATTAGACAGGAAAAATCCCTGAGCTGATCCAGAGATATGACATGGTTACCCTTACTAGGAAAGGACAGCACACACTAACATAGCCTGAAGTTGAAGAATGAGTCGCCGCAGTCGTCTTTGATGTGGTACAAGATGCTATCACCAGATTTATATATCCATCAATGCAGAAGGTCTGCCCCCGAAAATTACAAGATTCCAGGCATTCTGAAGGCACGGCAGTGCCTAACCCTTCCACCAATGTAGTAATGCAGATGAAAAACCACAGTATCACCAAACAGATCAGCAGATGCCACTGTAAACTGAAATTAAACCCACCGACTAGACAAGCTCATTCCTGCCTACTTCAAAGTAAGTCTCTTCCCCCATGGGCACAACACATTTCACAAAGATCAGCGCTGACACTTTTTAAATATAGCAAATACCTCTTTCTTAGTACATTGTAATCACTACATTTTAGCAAGGGTCATGGTTAAAACTCAGACAAATTGCATGCAGTTCAGGAGAGAGACAAGGAACTGCAGAAGATGAGAGGAGCACCATGGGTGGAACAATGACCTGAGCACTGATTCACTTGAAAGGTCACACAGTACTGGGAAAATTAATTTTAAAATCCTTTTGCTAAAACTACACTTATTTCACAACAGGACAACATTACTTCTAATCACACAGTGTTAATATATATTATTTGGTTAATTTCATTTGATAGCTCTAAATTATGAAAGAGAATTTTTAGGCCTTCAGAAAAAACATTTGCTCATGTATCACTACCACTGCTTAAAAAAAAGAAATTCAAATATTTACCAATAAACATTAGAGATTTTTCAGATATACAGCAATGTTGAAGTTTGTCAATTTTCTGTTTTAAAACTGAAACAAAAGATAACAGTAACTAAGTGATCATTACCACAGAACTTCGGAGGGAAAGAGGGTTTTTTAATTAATTGAAAGGACATCCAGACAGCATTCCCATATAATTTTTACAACACATCCATCTGTACAGAAACAGACTTTGTAGAAGAAATTCTTTGCAATGTAACGTAACATGCTTTTTCTTCCTCTTCCACCAGCCTTTCAAGAAGCAGTAAGCCTGCTTTCAAAAGTAGTAACTCAAGGCGCACAGGGGTGCGTCTTTCTCTCCTGTCTCTGATTCAGTAGCCTCCAGGCACTTCTTAGCTATTATGTGAATACAAAAGTCAAATTTAACTCTTTTGCCAGGCACAAAAGGAAAACTGGAAAATCATCTGTTATTGGCAGAAAATTGAAGACAAATACCTCTGTTCTATATTGTTTGCACATAAAATGGCTATCAGGGCAAAGTCACTCAAAATCATACAAATGCTGCTATGCAGAGACCTCTGGAGACCTCCAGTCCCAGCTCCTGCTTAGGTTACAGTTCCCACTCACACCACAGCAACACATTCATTGGGGAGTTGGCATTTTCTAGACAATGCTCAAAGCCCCTCACAGATGGAAATTCCACAGTGCCTTGGGATAACTTGTTCCAGCGCTGCACTACCTCTCTTAGGTAAGATGTTTTTCCTAATGTCCAGTTTGATTTGCTCAAACTGCAATTTTTAGCTATTAATTTTGTTGGGGTTTTTGTGGCTTTTGTTGTTGTTGTTGGAGGGTTTTTTTGGGGGGTGGGGTTTTTTTGGGGATGGGGGTGGCTTTGTTGGGTTTGGTGTTGGGTTTGTTTTTTGGATTTTTTTTGTTGGATTCTTTTTTTCCATGATTTGTTCTGCTGTTACACCCTGTAGTTTCCACTAGGAAGAATTTAACCCTTGCAACTGCTCTTCAGGCAATTGGGAGCCTCTGTGGCTGCCTCCCAGCCTTCTCTTCCTCGGACAAAACAAGTCCAGACTCCTCACTGTCCATCACCACCTGCCACCAGCCAGCTGAGCCTTCAAGCCTGGCCATCCAGCCAATTTTCAACCTACCTAAGCAAGTTGTCTGTGCTTACCAAACACTGTGCCTCAAGTAGCACAAGAAATGTTTTTGAAGCATACAAGGTTTGCTTTCATCATCAACTTCTCCAGTACTAAGGAAAAGAAAACTTAATACTGACTTGCTGTATCTCCTAAGAGAGCTTTCCTAAGCAGTACCGTCCGTGGCTTCTCTGGGATACATTTCTTGAGACAGATCTTATGTGGATTTTTGCATTTTCAGTTGCTTCTATGATACAGCTACCTATTTAAGTCTTGGCATGATTCTTCAGGTATCAGTAAGAAATTAGGGAGAGAGATAAGCACTACCCATAGTACACACACACAATATACACATGTGATCTGTCAACTATCACAGCATGATAAATTTAACTTCTAACTAGAAATCTGCTAGTTTGCACAGTTACTTGTTAACCAAAATTAGAAAATGTAAGAAATACAATTTATAAAGTATTATATGGATATAAAGTAACAAAGTAGAAATGTGTAAGAGAAATATTCCATGTTGTTTACATTACTCCTCCCTCTGACACATGCTTAACTCAAACACTTGGAAAGGCATGTGAAAAAATTCTAGTTCACACAACTCATGACAAATGTATAGAACTGTATTTGTCTTTTAAAATCCTACAATTAAACCTGCTCTTTTCTTATTCAGTTACTATTTTGAGTTCAAACTTGTACTGTTACCTTAGGCGCTGAATATCATACACTGTTTGACTGCTGGCTAAAGGTCTTTCTGCCTTTCACATTATGTTAAGGACTGAGCACAGATGAAGTGAGCAGAGCAGAAAAAGCTTTCTAATTGATCTTCAGGAACCCTCAGTTTTGGCAGCTGGCCTAACAGGGAAGGACAAAAGGAAGAAAAAGAAAGGGAGGACAGAGGGGGTGGAGGGGGGAAGACATGGATGGGGGACAGAGCATGGAACTGCAGTAACACATTTAATAAAGTTTCCAAACAGCTATGTGATTTAATGTCTTGCAGGAGATAATAATGACTAATCAGAAAGTTACAAACCCTTTTTGATTCCAAATTGCATCAAGAAACAAAAATGAATTTCTACTTTTACTTTACAAGTGTATACTTTATAACCTTCAAGTATTCTGCCAGCACTTTGCCTAGTACTCTGGCTTCCACTCAAAGAGGAGAATGGCAATGGGGTGTTTTTTTGGGTTGGTTTTTTTTTGGTGGTTTTTTTGCTGTGTTCATTGGCTACTTATTGTTTGTTTGTTTTTTTCCTGCACAGTAAATCTTCTAGCACTAAAAGTAACCTCTATTGAGATCTGTTTTCAGACCAAATTCTTTTGCAAGGCAGTCTTGGTCCTGAACTTCTCCATATCTTTTAAAACTAGATAAATACTACATTTTAGCCAAGATAAAGAATTCCTTTTGCTAAATGTTAGATGAGGTAACTTTTTGCTGTTATCACATGCTCTAAGATCTAATTATTCTAGAGTGTTTCAATAAGCGTTTATTCCAATGTCCACAGGTAAAGTCTTCGCTACACTGGAATTGATATTAAAGCCCCTGCTGACTTGAATATGAAAGGAATTCCTTCTATACGAAATACATAAACCTGCTAGAATTATTTTATAATGGACTGTTAATAATAATATGATCTACTTTCCTTGTCCCGAAATAAATAGGATCATTAGTACATTGCATATTCATGAGACAAATATGTATTCTGGTCATTTAAAAATCAACAAAGAATTCTGCAATATGACAATTAGCAGTTTAAGTTATTATAGCAACATCCTTCTTTTCTCTTATGGGTAAAAGAAATACCAAGCTCATCCTCTTGATATTTTTTTCACATTTGTTTTTGTCTCAGTGTTTTTTTCCTAATAAAATTATTATACAAGGATTGCTCTCTGTCCTCAAGCTTGAGTGACCAAAGTCATCCCAGACAAAAAGGCATCACTTAAGGAAAGAAAATTCTGGCCTCTTCCCATAACCAATATCATTAATATCTTTAACAAATTAAACCAGAATTATAATTTTTTTCTGGAGCTGCAAAGATGTAAAGAGGAAAGGATATCAAATTTCCAGCAGAAAGTGTTTTAGAAGTTTTAAAGGCCCTGTATTATAGTTAATTCCACTCCCATTTTTCTTCACTTTGAATGATTTACAGTTAATATACATTTGCAGTATGCTCTCTGAATGTCGAGGTGGTATCTGAAAGTGTGACGACAAAAACAAAGCTGCAACCAAATAGAGGGTGAATGAGTGGAAAGGAGAGAGTGAGAGAGAGAGAGAGAGAGAGAGAGAGAGAGAAAGAAAGAGAGAGAGAGAGGGGGGAGAGGAAAAGGAAAACAAGGTAAAGACTATCATTCTGAGAAGATCACTCCCCCTACCCTTACAAGGACTGGCAGAGAGTAAACAGCTGCAAGATCCAATAGTATCCAGGGCAGACAACAAATGTAATCAGCCTGAATACCTGGCCTGGCCTTCACTCATCAACAGCGTGAGCACTGCATGACTTCCTCATCTTCCTATAGCAAGACCACTCTTAATATTTCTCTTTTCTGCTATATTCCAGAGCATCGGTCTGCTACATAATATTTTTATGTTTTCTGTTTCCTATTTGCTCTTCCCCCATAGAAGGGGGAAGTGTTTTACATAATCTCCACTCACAAGTCCCTCTGTGCAAAATGATGTCAATAGATATTGAAAATTGTTGAAGCTGAAACAAATATACAGTGATGGATCCATTTTCCAGGCACATCTTGTGGAAGGCTACATAAGGTTCAGTCTTCTTCAATAATGAAGTAATTTTACTTCATTATTAATTTAACAATTACTTAAATTTAATAAAATTACTTTACCCAAGTAAAATGGGTATGCCTGAAAGATGATAAAACTCAAGAAGGGAAAGGCTTTTGAAAACGACTCATGATTTAACCAACACATGATTAAACGGTGGGGGACAGAAGGAATTGCAAGTCTCCTTGGAAAAGTACAAACTTGAAAAATGTCAGTAGAAAAGACATGCAGGAAGATTTAATGCTGAGAGAAACCAGGAAGCACGCACAAACAGAAAACCACGAAACTAGGAAAAGGTTTTCCCAGCAGGAGACATTTATACCTACTAAGAGATAAAAAAGTTACTTATTTATTTTATAAAGTATTTTTAAAATATTACATGTTTGGGAGATTCCGGTGAAGAAATATTAGTATTTTCTAATCTGTAATCTTGCCAATTCTGCTACTAAAAATAGTTGTCTCTTTTTTCCTATGGGAACTGATTTAGAAAAGTTTTGAAAAACATAATTCTTAAATGCAAACAAACATCAACAGGAAGTGTAACTATAAATAGTATCTACAGCAACAACAGAAACTCAAGTGAATGTAAAAACTCATCACATATAAATGATCAAGCCTGGAACTTCCAATTTGTTTTCAATTTTATTACAACAGCACTTACAAGCTACAACCAAAATTAGCTTTGTTAGTGCTGGAGACCACACACATGCCCACAAAGTATCAGTCAGTCTGTCTTGAAAAGCTGTACATACCAGCCGAGATAGGAAGGGACAGGGAAACAGAGCAGTATTACCCTGATTTTCCAGACTGTGCATGGCACAGAGTGGTTACAAGTGCAACAAGATAACTTTAGCAAAACAGTAAAATGAACCTGGATTTCCTTTCATCTCCATTAAAAGCATTAGTTTCAATGCCATATATTAAAACCTACTTGTAGCTCATTTTCTAATACTATCTATGGCTCTTCATATGCTTTTAAATGCATGGGATTCATGTCCTTTATAGAAAAAATTATTTAAAATCCAAACCCTTTGAAACTTTCACTTCTTGATCTTAAGTCAGACTTTGCCGAAAAGCAAGGCTTAATTTTATTATGCCCCTTTTCTTTATGGTTCCTTCAGTTTATGTTGTGCAGCGCTTTTTAAGAGCAGATACTAGTAAACATTTGGGAAAAAGATTATCCATGGTCTATGTGGAATTCAGTCTGAATAAATAGACTCTATAGATACGGTATGTGTTAAACAGCTCTCTCTCATTTTAAGTATTATTCAGAATGAAAAAAATAACCCCAGCCTGATCATGTTTCAAGAGGTGGAAAAAAGAAAAAAAAAGAAAAAGATAAAACTACTACCCTAATCTTTAGAAATACCAATACTGAAATGCTTTAATTTGCTCTTTGCATTGTTTTGCTATTTGTACAGACTTTATATTTTAATTCCTCACACAGTAGAGTATGTACTAAATATAGCAATTCAAACATTTATGAAGATCATCAGTCATATTCTGGAAAGAAAATGCTGCCCAAGACCATTTTGAAAAGCATTACTGCTAACACTTTTAGTCAGAAAATTACAGTGAATAAGTCACGTAAGAGGAGTTATAAAAGACACCCAGAGATTTAAGGGTTTGTGCACTACAACTGAGGGCATGAATGCAGCACATGTAGGGCTAGTTTTACCTACAGAACAAGAGTAACTGTAAGAATGAAGCCTATGTGGCATTCAGTTCACTGTCAAAAATGCAGAGGGTCCTTTAGCAAAACTCCTAGTACAGAAGTACATTGCTACTGGGAACTCCAAAAGCCAGCTGAAAGTTGTCCCAGGCTCATCTCACATATACACAATATGTACCTCCAGTAAGGCCTTGCGTTAAAAAGGCAAGAGAAACGAAGAAAGGATTATAAAGAAATAGTTTGGCATCTCTTTATGTATTTTCTGAACTGGACTACACTATACTTCCAAATTCAGAGACAAAATCATTACATCTTTAATGCCCATTTAAGAAATAAAATATTTTAGCTGGTGTTAGCCTGTTAAAGCTTTTGGAATAATATGATATCTTCACCTTAAAGAAATTTGATTTCTAGGAGATGATTTCGCAGAAAGTGATTATGCACTATCAATACAGACCTGCAGAGATGAATGTAATGCAACTGTTATTGAACTGGAAGACCTTCAGGCAGACAGAACTCAGTGCAAAATCAAACTTGAAACACCCCTTTCTAGTATTTTTGAATGGAAAGTTAAATCATGCAACACTAGGAAAGTACCCTTCTGTAACAGGATTTGCATGTGTAGAAGAAATTCAGAAAGGAAGCGCAAGTCCAGCTACAGCAGACAGTCTGCCTTTCTGCAAGGACAAAATGAGAAAGTTTTGCACTGTGAAATCACCATATGGAGGAACATACCTTTTACAAGTCTGTTACCATGCATCTCTGATCCTGCTGACTATTGAACTCATGTATATGTGAAACCCAAGGATCTGTTTTTACAGACAGGCCACAATGAGAAGCATCTGATATTTACACAAACTGATGAGAATTTTCTTAAGACAGAGAAATTTTCTAGCTTCAGGGACAGAACTCTTGCCATTCGCTCTAAATAAGTAAAACACTTGCCATTTTCAGGTAATTCAAGTGGTACGAGCCTAACTGACCATTCAGCCTTGACTCTTTAGGGAAGTCAAATGAACAATAACATCATATTTGCAACCAATTTATCCTTATTTTCCTGTGACCCTTCTATTCTTCCAAAGACTATAAAGGCATAATAGAATATCCATAGGAGATTTGTATCCCATAGGCTAGTGTATTGCACAAGCTATTTTATGGAAAAACACTTCCAAAAGACCCTTTTGATAATCTAGTGTAGCAGGTGTCTTTGAGGAGGACCGACAGCAGGGTCCCAGCACTAGCAGAGTCACAATTTATGCCCCTGAGAAGATTCAATGAAGTACTGCAGTCTTCAAAAACCCATGGATATACTGTTTCAGGCTTCATTACCCAGACCTGCCAATGGTCACCTATTTCATGTTAACACCATTTAATATTTTTTCTGCTATCTTTAATATAAAAATACTCTCACAGAGTTATGTTTAACCCAAGATCAAGACGCCCTATATAGGTTCATCTAAAAAAAGCTTCACAGTTATAATACAAAAAGTGCCATTTAAAACTCTTAAGTCACTCCAACATCCCCAGCTTCAGCTAAGCTTCCCATTTGTCAACCTTTTCAAAACTATACAATTTTTAAAACTTTAAAACTTTTAAAACTGTCTGCGATCTCCTCAAGGGTCTTGGCAATGCTCTACAGAGATATATACCTTTCACATAATTTGCCCAATCAGCATTGCATCAAAAGCTACTGTTCATTTTGAAATCCAGCATGAGAGGTATGCTGCTTTCCACAGCAGTCTTATCCTCAGTGTCACTCAGGATCAGTAAGCAGCCAGATCTAACACTTTACCTTTCTAAAAACTTTAACCCTTGCCAAACCATCCATACATCCATCAGTATTCTTAAAATTCTTTGGAAAACACAGATAGGCAAATGGGAAATCAATAGTTAAAATGCATTTTGGTTACAGTGGCCCTGCAGTTGTGGAGAAGATGCAAACAGAATAAAAGGAAAGCAGACACTTAAAGGGAAGCTTGAAGACTGCCCAAGTGGATTGGCTTCAGTCTGGACAAAAAGGCTTTGCCTTAAGGGTCAATGATAGAACAGATAGTGATGTGTGGTGGAAGCTCATCTCTCCACCAACAAATAAGACCTGCTTTCCTGACAATTCATCCTAGTGAAGACTAAACTAGGTTAGGATACTTGATGAAAACCACTTTCCACTACCTTCATTCACTTTTTGTAAGGGGTTTTGGATGCCAGTTTTGGCTGAGATTGTATTGTCATTTGAACTCCATGGGGAGAAAGGTAGAAGTATTAATTTCACAGGCACAGAACTGCATTTCTTAAGTGCAGCTTGGACAAGTTGAATTCAATGTTCACATCACATCACATGAGTCTCAAGATAAGAAGGAAATTAAATCCCAGAATTCTATTACTAGCACAAGTGAAATAGAAATCATTTTACCCTAGTTACACTTGGAGTCATTACAGAATGACTCGAGTGTTAATTCCCATGCTGTAATTGTAAGTTATATATATTTCAAAACAGAAGAAAACTATAGTAATTTCAATTAAATGAAATTGTGCCTTGTATTAAGGCACTGCATTTCTGCAGGGCACAGCAGCAAGTCACTATATGAAAGAAAACAACTTCTATAAAGATTCACATCTTGATGCACACTTCATTTATAATTTTATGCCTAAGAATTCTAATGCATCCCCAACAGAAGGCATTTATTAACAGCTTCAACACTAGTAGGTGAAGTAATAACTCAATTGCAAAACAAACAAGATAGGAGTATCAGGCCCTCAAGCTCTTGCCGTCTTGTAAATTAGAATAAAAACAATTAATGCATGCATAATCTAATCCAGCACTGCAATTAATGGAATGTCTGAATCACTTGGTGATAAATGCTCTGCAATAACTAAACATATATATCTTACGCACGACAGCTGAAGAAGAAAGTAAAAATTTTTCCTATCTAATCAGTTTCCCTCTGCAAAATTTTAGCAATATCAGTTTCTACAAACTTTGAATACAAATTACAGTCCATAATTTTGTTTACTCACCATAACATTGCATGAAAAAGAATTCTAGACATGTAGAATGCTTAAGACTAATCTGAAGTTTGTTAATTGCTTACTGAAATTTTTAGCCATGTTAATATTTTCTTATTTCTAGCCACCTTAGCAGAAGTCTGTTTTATTAAAATGTTGCACAATTACAGAAAATAATAAGTAGAAAGATCCAAAGTGCTATGGCAGCTGTTCTGTTTGAAATCTTGAAGGTAAGATTATAATATGGCACAGGTAAAGTATTATCTACACATCAAAGCATCACTGCTATAAAGAAATATGAAGCACCAGATGCCAAATGTTGACTACCTCCGCTATGAAGCTGAATAAGAACCAAAGACTGCTGAATAAAAATCAACTCAGAATATGTTTAGGCTTTAGGGGGGTGGGGATGGTCTTGTTGTTTCAGTTCCTGGTTATTTAACAGCATATTAACATGTTCAAAATATTTCAGGAATTAAATACATTCAATAGTCTTGGTCTTCTGTAAAAGCAGATAAGTTTCATTATCACACTGGTAAATCTCTCTGGATGACTGTTGATTTTACTCTTTTAGGACTCCTTCCTCACTGAGTGGATCTGAGGGAAGTAACTGATTCACCTCTTACTGGTTGTAATTTAAATTAACACAATTTGGATTTGTAGTCTCAGAGTGAAGGAGTTAGCTTCTGAGAACATTATTCTCTAAGATTATTTTAAAACATGGGCATCATATGCAATTTTTTTCAGGGTGCTCAAAAAAGCAAGGGTCAGAAATTTTAAAATCCAGATATATCTTAAGTTCACCTCATTTAGGTTTAGGTCTTCAGAAGAAGCAGAAAGAGAAGGATTGATATTTCATGGTATCACCTACTTGCATAGAATTAAATGTTACTGAAACAGTTGATTTCACTGCAAGTTTAATAGATTCTCTGCAGTGAGAAGAGTTTCCAAAATAACCTTTGAGGTATTACTGTTCAAAGAACAGTGCTGGACCATGAGCACTAAAAACCCCAGTTTAAAACATTTTCTCTTTTAAAGCTAACAAATACAGACTTGCTAACAGATATACCTTCCTTCATAGAGTACTACCTTTATTCTGGTTTCAAATTCATTATTTTAGATATTTTAGAGAGAATTAAAGCTCACTCAATTTAAGGTAATTAGACTAACTCTTTTTAGACTATCAGCAGCATACACATGATACAAAGAAATGATGGCTTTAATTAATATTTTTTAAAAATGCCTATGTACAGAACTTTCACCTAAACTATTTAAACATTCTTAGATGAAGAGCAGGAGGCATTATAAGTTGCATTGTTGCAAAGACAAACCACATGCATCCATATACAGGCATTTATTGAAGAACTGGTGAAAAAATATAAATTCTTCTGTGACTTAATAACATTTGTTACTTCACAGCGCAGCAGAAGTAGCTCTGTGATGCCTTTTCAGATTTCACACTGTTGTTTACAAAAAAACCCCCTGTTCTTGGAAGGGGATCTCATCCTAATCTTTTCAATTTTTATGGTATGTTTAATTACTGCTAAGTGCACTTCTGGGAGTAACATGAAATCTACTTGTAAGACCCAGGGAGTTCATAGCACAGGGCAAAATGAGAAAACAAAAGGCGCAACAACAAAAGAAGTCATCATCTCATTTTGAAATTGGTAAAATCCGATGAAGGCTAAAGCGATCACATACTCTCAGCTCATGGGAATGAGCATTTACCTCTGGAAGATTCTTCTTGTACCAAATTGGAAGAGGAGAGTCAATATTGTTTCTGCTATCTTTGAAGCTGCAGGCCTAACTAATAAAGCTGAAAGTCTTTGTGCCCACTCAGAAGGGATAGATGTGGAATATATAAAATATCAGAGGCACACATGAAATCAACAGGACTAACAGCTGTATTAAAATGAGTCTGTACCATTAGAATCATTACTAGCAGAAAAAGCAATTAAGGGTAGAAATTAAAAACGTGCCAGATTCAGACTAGCACATTTCCACAGGTTTTCCAAATTACAGCCCAAGGATGTCCTCAGATCAGGACTACCCAGTCTTGGTATGGAAATGCCAAAAATACACTCCAGTTCAGCAGGGACTTTGAGAGATGTTAAACAGACTTTAGGAGAAACAAAAAGAATGGGGAAAAATCTCACCACCAGCAGCCCAAGTGATTCCACACATCAGAAGAACACAAAGTGCCCCTTCTCCCCCCCCAGGCCGGATTTGCCATTTGCTCCATCATTCTACCACAGCTTACTGCAGCTGTGAGGATCCCCACAGCGGGGATCCCGTGGGGTGTGGGAGATGAGGCCAACCCCAGGACAGCACTGCATCTCCTGCTTTTTCTGCCATCCTTACTGGAGTCAAGCCTGGCCCCAGCTGCACTCCAGGGGAATTCTGGCTTCAAACGAGTTCCCATCCCTTAGCGACATCATCTCTGCACACCATTAGAGAGCCACTAATATTCTGCTCAGTATCTTCCTTTTCACGCAGGGGTAGAAAGCAATTCCTTTAAGTTTGCTGGGTGGAATTAACAGAACCCCTCCTTGATATAGGTGTTCATTCTCTCAAGCTCAGAGTATTTCAGCTGTTCTGGGTGCAGTTTTCCACACCATTAGATGATTATCTAATGTACTAAAAGAATGGTACTTAACTGTGAGAGAACAGATAGAAGAATGAAGGTGTATTAGGGCATTTCAGACATTTGCTGTACTGATAAGATTTCCTTTAGGAGACTTCCCACAAGCATTGGAAGTTTCCACAAGGGTCTGCATTTGCACTTTGTCCAGTGCTGCTTATTACCCACACCATTTCCAGAGACTGGACTAGGAAAATATTCGGCAAAAGCCCAATTGAAACAAAATAACCTTTGTAAGGTAAAAATAGTGTAGATTAATAAAGGGGCTAGAAGCAGTTTCTTTATTTTGGCAGTTCTTCATATACAATTCCCTCCAACCCCCAACAGCTGGAAGACTGGGTTTTCATTCAGTTTTCGGGTACATCCTGCAGATGACAGTAAACCCACTTTATCCATTTGCAAAACCACTTGCTTTCCTTATGACTGCTGTTAAAATTCAAGCTGATAACAAAACCACCCTCCCGCTCAAGGAGACACACAGCACTCCCCAGCACATACCTCTCGAGTGCTAACGCCTGGTGCAGGATGGGATTACCAGGCATCAGAAATTGGCAAATCTGGGTATCTACTCACAGCTTAGCCCAAAGTCATTCACAAAGAAAATATTCTGGGTCTCACTGAAGGCATTTAGTTATAGCTGTTCTTGTTTTCAATTCTAATAAGTACCTTCACAGGACAAGTTTTTTGTAAGTGCTACTAGAAAATAGTGCCACATAAATATTGAGCAATATCAATACTTATCAGCAATTCTCAATTAAATATCCCATGGATTTGTTGAATTCATTCCCCAAAGCTGTTACAGTTACTGAATGAAGAGGAAAGCAAAAGCCACTTCCTTATCTGTGTTCTAAACTTCTTTTCAATAATATTTATTCAAATTCTCGTTACAAGCCAAAACAATTGTGTATCAATATGAAAAGGTAGGAGTTAAAATAACACTTATAAATTAAAAAAAAAAAGCCACTAATAATAAATACTTACTGTGCCTGTCTACTCATGGAGATAAATCCTGAAAGATGATGAGAACCCCATCCCCTTTTCCAGCAGAGCATGTAATTATCTTTTCACAAGGCTCATATTACCAACCAGTCTGGGCTGGAAGACCAGTCTTATATTGTTAATATAATAAAATCTTACACCTTTAGTACAATGGAATTTATCTTAAGTCAAAGCAAAAAAAAAGACCCAAAACCCTGAAAACATTTAATGACTTCCAAAGCTAAAGAAAACCCATTAAACAGCTTTTTTTTTTATTTTAAGTGCACTGAGCAGTTCACCATTAAAGTCTAGATTTTAGTACTACCTTAGCATCAGAAATTCATTTCATCTTCCTTTATCATCACCTATTACTATCATTATTGGGGGGTGAGAGCAGGTAGATGTTTGCTTTTTTCTTCATTTAAATCCAGAGTACTGTACCACTATTAATACCTAAATGTTTAAATTAGTCATAGTCATTTGATGACAAAACCTACTAGAATCCTTCTTTCCCTCTTTTATTCCATGTACATTACAGCTGGCAACGTGGATGAAATCCAGATGTTATGTAAAACAGCTGCAAATATGTGCTTCTATTTAAGCCTCCAGTACTTTTACTCATACACAGAAAATGCTTATACTATCAACGTCTGTGAGATCAGTTCACTGGAAAAAAAAATTAAGTCAGCTGCTATGCCTTGTTAACTAAAGTCAGAAAGAACCCTCAGTCCAACTCAGTTCTTGACTCTTAAAGCTGAATACCAGTTGCCTTATCAAGTTATTCATTCAATGACAAAGTATACTATTTTGTGTAGCAGTTTTGTGGCTTTTTTTTACCCTATAAATTCACTATTCATTGCATTTAACTTTTTTATTTTGATCCATGCATATATAACAGAACTATATAAAAGCTGATTATCTGTTCTCTTCCAAGGTTTGGCAAAGTTTTATCTAAATCTGCAGTCCTAGTTCATTAAGGCAAATGAAAGCCCTAATTTGTCTCCCATTCGGTTGCTTTAACACAGAATCACATTGTTTCTATTCACAATGCAAGTTTTAGGTAAATTAAGTGAGGAAGCAAGGAAATATTGATTGATCACAGCAGAAAAATCAAACAAAATAAAAATCAATAAAATGCCAGTACTAATAAATACATAGAATAACACCACATTAAGAACAGTTTAGAGAAAAATAAAAAAGGAAATAAGAGGACATTGACAAATTGGAACATGGAACAGGTCCTCCTGAGTGCCATCATGCAAACATGCACAGGACAACTGGGGAATAGGACCCAGCCAACATGATATAATTCTTGATTTTTTATAACAAAATACCATTTTTACATAACATAATTCAATATCAACTGCAGTCAGTCACTGACAGTAGTTCTGAATGCATTTTAAATAAAAGGCCTTTTTTCTCCCTGAATTATACTCTTTCATATCCCATTACTCATACTTTCCACTTCTACTTCCAAAATCAAGAGTTTAAATCTCTTGCGTAACAAAGATGAAGCTTCACTCTTTCTCTTTATTTAATTATTATTTACCCCTCCTTTCAATTTGGAAAAATCTTGATGTAAATGGAAAAAAAAAGTCCATTTGATAAAAAAGTCCCTGCTTTCTTTTTTAGAGAGAAAAAAAGTAATTTAGAAAATGTTTTCACAAAATGCTTTTTATTCTTCCTTTCACAATGAATGAATAAGAAAGTAAGTATAAATATTTTAATCAATTAATTAATTAACAACTTTTACAAGTTGAAGCATTTCTGGTTTGTAAGAGAGCTTTACAATTTAGGTTTAAAACTAATTTTCTGTTTTCCACTTACATGTGCAAATTAAGTTTTATACATGGAAAGAAACCATGGAAATCACAGATATTCGCATTTAAGAACAGAGGTTAAAGATTTTTTTTTTTAATTTAACCAAATTTACCCAGGCAAAAGGAGAGTTCTACTATCCTACTTCTGGCAGATTAACTCAATTTTCTGCAATAAGATCCCCCTCAAGTAGCTTTCCGTTGTTTTAGCAGATTCATTTAAGGTACTTTCATCTCCCTTGAAAGATAAAAATCTGGTCAACAGCAGAATATAGATCAAAAAGCCTTTGCCTTCAAAGGCAAACAACTTCAAATTATGGCTCATGAAACAATAACACTCCAAGTTTATTCACTGCGTCTTTGTTTCAGAAAGGTGCTTTTAGATATTTTTCCTACAAGTTCACCTTCTTTCCTTCTACATAACTATCCCTGTTACTAGTAAATCTAAAAATGCAGTGAAAATGCACTGTTTCTGGGACTTGGAAATATCAGGATGGAGGATAACTACACAAATGCAAGTGTACAGGTGTTTCATATTTCTTAATTTAAATTAGCACTATCTGGGCGCTTCTGCAGCCACCAAGAAGGTGCTGGGAGTGCTTTTTGAAGAGCTACAAAGATGAAACATTTTCATACCAGGTGCCTCCCTCCAGAGGACATGTGTATAGTTAGGAAACAGGCAAGCTAATCAAACTATTTTTAAAGCTTATTCCTGCAGCTGTCTTCATTCTCTTAATACAGCTGTGCAAGCCATGAAGTGTCTACGTCATAATTAACTACTATGTTTTCACTTTTCATCTCCTCTAGAAAAGGCATATAATCAGTCACTTTCATGCTGAAGCTTGTAATATACATCAGTATAATTACTGCTATAGTATTTAAACAAAACTTAACAAGTGCTATTTAGTCCGAATCACAGTGGCACTTACAGTGTTAACTGATGTCTGCTGCTAGTGACAAATTACTCTCAATAGATACTTTAGACAGCAAATGTCATTTCTCTGTTGGCTGCATTACTATCAGATAATGAGACTGCTTGTGGTTTTTGGGTTTTGTTTTTTGCTCGTTATTTAAATAACACCCAGAAGAAAATCTCCCCAAATTTCCAAATTAATTATAGGATTCTTACATCCTGTATTGCTTTGGTACTGTTTCTATGCTCTAACAAGTGTAATCTGGCAGGATTGTAACATTCTGCTGTTACCTCATTTTCTTCATCAGACTATAGGTAAAAATTCATAATTTTTGATAGCTGTATTATATAAATACACTTTTTTTTTTAAAGTCTGTCTAAAATATCTGAGAGCTGTTCCAGTCTAAATATTTATTCTCACTACTGCTTTTGAGGTCTCCAATTTCTGTAGTCACTCTCACAACTTATAACTTTCACCAAGGTCTCATTGATGCACAGAGTCTGCTCCTGCCATCTCCCTGGGGGCTACTCTCAGAACAACACATTCTTCATAATGATTAAATCCAGTGGGATGCGCTCCTCAGAAACATGAGACAGGCTGAATTAGCAGCATCTTCAAAGAAAAAAGGTCTTCAGAGTAAAACTACTGAAAAAGATGTACTTTTTCAGAGTACATCTACCCGTAAGTCTAATAAAATAAAATAGCTCTGTGTTTGCAAGGCTCACAAATGGCAAGAGCCAACCTTTGTCTCACAGAATCCAAGTTACAGTCAGGAACATTATTATGAGCACACTTGCCATCTGTACTCAAACGCTAATGGCGCAACTGGATTGACTGTATATGGACAGAAATGGTCTCAGAAAGATTTGGATTACAAAACAGATAAAATATAACAGATGTGCCCATCAGCAGGCAGGCTGGCATTCGCTCCGCAGCAGCTGAAGCTTCCAAGAGTAAGCATACTGGAGTAATTCATCTCTTTTGAGCTTTCAAGTCACAAAAAGCACAAGTTCAAAAGTACCATAAATATATAAGGGAAGGAAAAAAAAAAGGAAAAAAGAGGACTTGTTCCTTGGACCATGGATTATAAACAAGCTCTAGCTCCAAGCTCTGCTCTGGATCCAGCCTCAGCCATTTCATTCTGCAATTCCTGAGTGTGCCTCGGCTCCCTGGTGAGCTGGGCAGAGCGGCTCCCTGCCCACAGGGACTTCAGGCACATCAGAAATACAGGAAAATGAGCAAATATTGTGGTGCAAGCCTCTAGCAAGCACTCTCGCACAGCCCACACTACTCAAGTAGGTTTAAGCATTGCAATGCCCACAGTCCCCAGTAAACCCAAGCTAAGCACCAGACTGGAAAGAAAAGCAGATTATTTTGAAAAGTTCTTCCCCACGGGGAGGGCACTGCCTAAAGCTTGCTAAGTGAGGCACAGATTGCACCACTATGCAGCCAACTTTGGGCTTCTGCTTCAACTGAAGGTCAGCATTACACACTTTCAGCAGCATCAAAGGACCACCTTCCTCATGGGAAACTGGAGATGTTTGAAAATCCTGGGAAAATCTCTTCAGGCTAGGAACCGATCAGTTTCTTAAATCCCATGCAAGTTTCTTAAGAGAAAGGGAAGGGAACAGCCACCATCTCTTCTTGCAATCTTGTTTCTAAATTAGCAAAGCCAGTGACAGATTTACACTAAAATTTTTTTGACAGTATGTTCAGATGGTGTTCCACTTTCAAAGACCATAATTTATTGTGTATGTCACTGCGTTCAAGGGGGGGGGGAATTTTAAAATCCATGTTTTAATATGTGCCAAGCTTCTACCAGAGTGGCAGGCACATCTGACAGTTTTATCCTACTTTACTACTTTTGGAAAAAAAATGCAACACACAGAAATACTGTTTCCAAATTGAAAGACAGAATTTTGGAAGAATTCCAATTTTCTTCCACTCTACTGATCTGAAAATGACATAATGACCTGATGAAGTCAACTGCCAAATACTTCTGAGGCAGACTTCAGGAGCTCCAGATGGCATTATTCAGAAGTTCTTATAGTCCTGGTCCTACCGGCTGGCTCAACAGCATTAAAAAATTGTTATTTTCCATATGAAATCCTACTTCTGACCACAGTAATATTTCCACAAAAAAAGGATACATGCTTAGAGATGACATAAGGCAGATTGGATTTTATCTAATATGTTCCCAGCCTTCAAATAAAATTAATATGTCATTAGATGGCATTATTAATATTAAAATTAATATTGTATCTATATTAAAATTCTAAACAAGTACACAATTGAAAATCAGAGGTTGCAGATTATATGCATTCCAACCTTGTCTTGCCAGTTCCAATGCTGGAAAATTCAACTTCTCAGATGCTTCAGGTTAATTCCAGCATCGCTTTTAGTTTTATATAATAACACTTTATTATACCTCTACAGAGGATTCTCCAAAGGTTATCAGAAGTGCTGTCTGGAGATGATCTGAGCATCAGAGTCTAAAGTCAGAATTCAAGTACTGTATAAATTGGCATTAAAAGCAGCACAGGTCTCAAGTTTCAACAGATCAGGACATAACCGAACTGATGTTAATATCCTGTGTAAAGGAGGCACTTTTAAAGTTTTTCTTCTCTCTTCTCAATACCAAAAGAAAAAACAGTATAATTCACTTTGCTGGAACTGAAACTGGGCTGGCAAAATGAATGCCAGGTAAAAGACCTGCAGCACTTGATTTTTTGTTGTTTTTTTGTGAAGTCTATCAATTACTTAGAAAATAGTTAAAGACTATGAGCTAGTAATGTTCCTGGCTACTACTATTCCATCCCAAGGACTGATGTCCTGCTGCACATTATCTTTGAGAATCAGTACATAAATATACAGAATAAGAACGCAAGTGCATCTGATTTACAAAAGTCGTGAATTAACAGTTATTTTAAATGAACATGTCAAGCAAAAAGAAAGGTTAATGACAATACTCTGTCTGAAAAATAGTTTGCCTCCTACTCCTCTTTCTGCTCCCCCTTCAACTAGAGTGAAAATTTCAGTTTGACCTTCCAGCAATTCTACACTCACGGCTACAAAATCTGCTGATCTTATTTCAACATTCCTAACTTTTCTTTGCTCAGATCTCAAGTGGCCATTTGTGAAACAGCGCACATCAACAGCAAAGACGAGAATTAGCAAGCTATCTGAACGACATGAAAATATCTTCTAACATATGGTCTGCAGGAGGCTGCATGTGAACACAACTGCCATTTCCCAGAGGGGCCAGTGGGACACGAGGCAGATTGCACTTCCATCGGCAGCCCAACATCAGACTCTTCAGAGGCAAATCTGCGATGTAACCACTCCAGCACAAGATAACGACGAAGAGGAGACAAAAACACTGGCAGAGAGCAGTCTGACCAAAAATATTCCTGGAAATATTTCACCCATATGAAATATCCAACAATGCCTTTGAGAGGTATTGAAATAAATTAATATTGAAGGCATGCAGCAGCTGGGGAAGTCTGGTATTTAGTAAGGGATCCTCATTTGCAGGGCTTATTTCTCTGAACTCAGCATAAGCAAAAAGTAGTGCAAGTTTTTGTTCTTTGAAGATTTTCTTTGCTCTTAATTTTGATCATTCTGAAATAAGAAAACACTGTTGCAATGCCTTGGTATGTTAATGGCAACCTTAATAAGGTATTTATGTGAACTGTAAATTTACAAAATCCTTCAAAACAAACAAACAAAAAACCACATCAATGAGACACATTTCTCCCTGTGAAACAGCTTACTATTTACAACCTCAATTTTGAAAACACTTATTCATGTGCTTAATGTTAAAGACGGCAGTTAGTACCACAAAGGTCAGTGAAATCATACAAGTAAATTTAGATCTTCACAAAAAGCAGGCGCATAAATGAATAAAGTGGTTTTAAGGGAATTTTTGTTTTGATAGAATTTATGTAGAAACCTTTATTTTTTATTATTTTTAGATGACATTTACAAGAGTGCCTTAGGTCAGAAGTGGTTTCCCCAAAGATTACTAACTGGCGAAATACAGAAAATGAAGGGCAGGTATTTTGGGGGTTTTTGGGGGGATATTTTCCTATTTGCTTGAGGTTTCTTGCTTGTTTGTATTTTAATTAAGAGACAACCATGTAGTCCCTCAAGAAACAGTGCTGAGACTACTGTTGCTGGTGTATTAGTGATTTTTTTTAAATATCAGAAAAGTGAAACCTCAAAAAAGTTAATTAGAACAGTCCTCTCAAGAAACAAAACAAAACATCACATGAGAACCTGAGAGAAGAGTTCACAACAGTGACCGACAAAGCTGCACCCACAACAAGAACCAAGGCACACTCTGGACTGGTTGGGTAGACAAGGTGCGTAAAAAACTGGTTGGACCATGAGGCTCAAAAGGTAGCAGTAAATGGTTTGAAAGAGTTGGCATATATATAGTAAATATACCTGTCCCTCTAATAAGAAAAGCAGGCATTGCTTATGCTGTGTGAAAGACAGTGGAATGTGTTTTCCTGCATTAATAGCATTTCACTTAATTGTTGGTGACTTCAATTTTGCACAAACGGGATTTACAAAAGGACCAAATATTGAGAAAGATAGAAAAAGAGGTCATAGAAATAAAACTTTTAAAACTGCAAGTACAAGGTAGTCCTTCCCATTTAAGACGATATTTCATGCAGAACATTCCTGCATGTTGCTGCAAGATAATCTGTAAAGTTCTCTGGAATAGTAAAAAATGGCCAAAACAATTATTATTGAAAAAGCAATAGCTTTCAACTCTGCTTCAGAAACCGAACTAGATAGATAAAAATTTAAATACAAAGAAGTAAAAGAAAAGTAAGAAAATGTTTCCCATGGAATTTCTCCTCTAAAAGCCCTAGAATACATTTCTGGAATTTCACACGCAGGCTTTGCTATGCACATTAAATGTAAAAGTGAAGAGAAGCCTCACAATTAAACCTCACACAATTTTTAAGTAAACATTCTGTGATTCCAAATTGTGACCAGTTCTGCCAACCAACACACTCACCAGTGTCAAAGTTACCTTGAAAGCATGCCAAAGAGACATCCTTTCAGAATACAACTCTTCCTTTGAAAATGATGTAGACTTACTACAAGTTGCAAGAAATAAGTGTTCCCTGCACCAGCAATGTCCTAGAGCATGCCGCTTAAAAATGAAAAAGGCACATTCATGAAACATTTACAGCTAGAACAAAGAGGAAAAGTTCCACGTTCTATGGCATTCATAAATTTACGTGCTTTAGAAATGTTCCAATAAAATAAAGGGGCAACTGTATCAGTTCCACCAACAAAAGACTTGTACCCACAAAACAATACTAAAGCATTCCCTAAGTGCTGGTTGTCTAAATGGGGATACAGTAAGACTTCAGATAAGGCAAACATCCCTCACTTTGCCTTACCTGCCACCGGTCCAAGTCCACCCAAAAGAACAAATATGTGAGCAATTTTATTTTTAACATGTAATGTTTACTTTTAGGGTATCACTTTTATACTCACTCAATACATGGCTTTTGTCTTTAACTGGGCCTGCGTACAAAAAGAGACCATTTGTCTGCATCCGAAAGGATGTAAGAGGAGACAGAATAGCTCTATTACTTTCTGTTTCTGCATTAGGCATGCCACTTCTTGAGCTGAAATGAGGCAGGTGGAATCTTAATCTGCATAAGCTGTCATCATTCTATGCTCGAATTTTTGTTGAGAAATTGGAAAGTGACATTACAGGGCAGATAATAACTTAATTCATATGGCCTCTAGCAATGACCAAAGTGTCTGTGCAATTTAGTAGATTCTAAGAGAAACATCTACAATACTCAACTGTTCAATCAGTTTCTTGAACTTACATTCCAGTCTCATTCCATTTATCTTATTTCCTCCAATCACTGATACAGTATCTAATTTAACACCTACCACCACAAACATTTACTGCCAGCAATTGTTGCAACATGATAACTTGCAAAGTAATTGTACAGTGCCACAAACTTTATGACTCTCTAGGCAATGTTAGGAAAGATCAATAAATGAGCGATCATGAGAATTATTAAAAGCACTGAAAAGACAGAACTGGGTTGAAGATGAAAATGACTATACAAATATTGAGTAACAAAGATTCTCTTTGCTAATTCAGAGGACTTGATGTTGATGGTGGCTGGGAAAGGACTTGAGATTGGCCATACTAAATTAAATCCTATGTAATCCCAACCAGAAATTCTATCACTCTTTGGGCTCATCTCTTTTCCTACACAAAGCCCAGCTAGCTGGCAGTAAAGCAGATTTATAGAATAAAAACAAATTGCTATTATTCCTTCCAGACTCTTGTTTTCTTCTGATTATCTTCTGAAAGCTTTGTAATAGAGCCAAAGGTAATTTATAGTCAAAGTTACATGAAATGAATAACAGGCAACTGCAAAGTGTTAGATTTCTTTACAGGGTGGTGCTCCAAGGAGTAGACAAAACAAGCTGGTCTAGGGAGGCAGCAATAGTAAACTACACTTCATTAAACACATGAAGACTTTAACTCTGTTCAATAAGCTTTTGTTAAATTTCGGCTTCCTTGAAATTAAGATGGTCATAAAAAAGGAAAAGTGAGATAACTTTAAAGGATTATAGCAGGAGGGCATTTGCTGTCCCACAGACACTCAGTGCATTCATACTGTATTAATGAAAGGGCTGAGAAAAGTGGTGGAAATGCCAGTTTCACAGCACGACAACCTATAGAGCTCTTCAAGCTGGCCTTCAGTGGGATGGTCACAGGAGCTTAATGATTCTAACTTCGAGCATGCTTCCCCAAAACTCATGCTGTGATCATTGCTCCTGGTATCAGAACAGAAAAAGAAAAAAAAATTCCACCAAATTTTATGTTATGAATGACTGAAGAAATGGACCAGGCAACACACCTGTACTATAGTCTACAAAAAAGTTCACAGTCTCCACTTTTAAATGCATATGGATTACAAACAGAGGAATTTGCAAAATTATTGCTATGGTGCTTCAGCCATTCTCACCCAAGGTAAACATGAAGTTTTCAAGGACATTTACTCCTGTGCTCACTCTTTACAGCATCTCTATTTGCTATTCTACACATCAGATTTCTTATGTTAACATATATTTTCACTAGCCTCACATTCCTTCCCAATAAGCCACAAAAAACATTTTCACTTATATCTTCACGTGCAACCTGATTGACAAATAAGACTGGAGGAAAAAAATCACACAGAGAGGAAAAAAAAACCCAACACAACAAAATAAATGCAAAGAATGGGGTTTTTTCCTCCTCTCAAGGGCCACAGTAGGTCAGTCACTTGTAAACTGGAAATGACCCAAATTCTGCAGAGCAGGGCCAGACACAGGAACACCCACAGGAACACTATATTGGCAGCAAAGAGGATGGCAAGGTTTGTGTCATGCCAGTATTTCCATTTCTTTAGGATCAGACTGGCATGGAAAGTGAACAGGATTTTGTCATAGCACAGGGTTCACAGAAAAAGGTGGGTGGGGAGAGGTTCAGCTGCTGAGCCACTGCAAGTGTAACCAGCAGGTAGTAGTCTCAAAAAAACAGAGAAAATAATTCTTTGAAAAAGTACATGGCTAGCCTGTAAACATCTTTACAACAGAGTACTGTGGGTGCTGAAAATACACAAAGAGTGAAGTGAAAGCCGAACATGTTACCAAAATGGAAGTTCACTATGCGCAGAAACTGCCTTTGATTCGTGTGCTACAGCCTGGGAAAGAATTCATAGATAGTATAGGCTTATTCTCTTTCATATTATCAATCTGTATACCTTTGACCAGTTAGACAGGGCATATACAGGCCTCGGAACATGCCTGTGCTCATGTTTTGCAGAACAGGAAATTATGCAAAGTTTGCAGATTTTGCTTTTAATTTCTTCCAATGTTTCACATTTCTATCATCAAAAAAAACCCTAAAAAACTGTGTGACAGACTAATGTAATGGATAAGAATGGTATTGACTTTTACACAGTTAATTACTTCAGATCAAATTGTATTTAAAGAGTATCTTGTCCTTATTCAGTAAAACTTGGCACAATAACACGGGAAGATTCAGAAAAATACAAAATAGTGGGTTAGTAAACAATGTCTTCTAAACTGCATCACTGTTAGAAAAGTGATCTAGTCATGCTGCAGTTCCTCCAAGGCACATAAATCAATGTAGTCTAGAATTACCAAAACATCTTATTTGCCCAACCCGTGCACTATTTTATTTTCCAATAACCATAGAATCATAGACTAGTTTGAGTGAAAGGGACCTCCAAAATCATCTAGTTCCAACCCTTCTGCCATGGGCAGAGACACCTTCCACTAGACCAGGTGGCTCAGAGCCCCATCCAGCCTGGATTTGGACAATTCCAGCGATGGAGCATCCACAACTACTTTGAGCAGCCTGTGCCAGTGCCTCAGCACCCTCACAGTAAAGAATTCCTTCCTTATATCTAATCTAAACCTACTCTCAGTTTAAAGCCATTCACCCTTGCCCTATCACTACATGCCCTTGTGAAAAGTCTCTCTCCAGCTTTCCTGTAGGCTCCCTTCAGGCACTGAAAGGCTGCAAAGAGGTCACCCTGGAGCCTTCTCTTCTCCAGGCTGAACAGCCCCAGCTCGCTCAGTCTGTCTTCAAAGGAGAGGCACTTCAGTCCTCTGATCATCTTGGCGTCCCTCTGGACTCACCACTCCATCAGATCCACATCCTCCCTGTGCTGAGGACTTCAGACCTGGACACGCTACTCCAGGTGGGAAGGGAACAATAAACACAGTGAAGTGATTTAAATATTTAAAACACAACAAAATACCATGTTGCTAACAATAATAAACCCAGAATTTGCATTTTGATACTCTGACACAGGCTGCAGCTTAGCCTACCCAACCTGTATGACCATACACTCTAGAACACTCCAAAAGAGTATTTTGAAAGAAGTATCTCTCAATATAAGCTTTCTGACAAGAACATTGGATGTTTTAAAAGCTGTGGAGGGTTCATCCCTCATATTTGGATGAATTCTCCTAATAGTAGGCAACCATGGTAAAATATGAGGGTAAAGACCACCACTTCTTCCAGACTTCTCCCCTTCAGGAAGAAATAAGGAGCCTTGCATATAAGACTGCCAAAGCAGGCATCCAACCATTGCTAAATTTTATATAAGATACCATCCTTGGAAGGTCAAGGAACTAGGATTTTTCCTCTGGTGAGAAAGGAGATCAGGAACAGTAAAGAAGTAATTGTTTGGTCCTATTTTAACCCAGTCAGGCCAGACATTGTGCCTGCTCCTTTTCAGCTTGATGAAGATAACTAACTACATATTTCCTGCTGCCTAGGGTGAAAAAAACACATTACTTAACCACAAAAATACATTCAATGTTGACAAGAAATTGAGATACAATTTACAAATAAAATGTAATACACATGACTGGCTTTCTTCACTGACATTTAGCTGCCATATATGAAAAAAGCCTAAAAACCAACCAGAGAAACGGTAGACTAAGAAACATCTGATTAAAGAACCACTTTATTTATAGCCTATTAATTTTAGGCAGATGTCCCCAGATCAATATTTATAGTATTTTTAACCAAGAGCTGTTTAAAATATTTTATTCAAAACCTGTTAAAAATAAATTCCACAGGCTTGCAATCTGTGCAGTTTTATTACTGCAGCACCAAGCATTGCTAGCAGTGTGAGGAATGCAGGTGTTGAAGAAGAGTGCAGATGCAAATACACCCCTTCAGAGAGTTTGCCTCAAATATGTTCCAAGCTTTGAAGATAAGAGTATTTTGGTTCCCCTCCAAATGGGGGAAGGGGGACAACAAACAATCTTAACTCTTCTTTTTCAACAAGTGTTTGACTAGTAGGGGTAGTGGTCTCCTGTGCAAACAATATTTGAGCCTGGGTTCAAAGTATTCTCAGGAATACACGGGCTTCTTTCATAAAGGACAGAATAGGTCTGCTCATCAGCTGAGCATATGGAGCCCTGTATTCACTTCTCAGAAGGGCAAACTAGCCCATGCAGAGAAATCCTGGTCCAGAAACTCCTGGAGAACACCACACAGGGTGCTAATAAAGCCCCTGTAACCCTACTGAAGTGCAGCATAGATTCACATCACTTTAAGACAAAACAAAGACCCCCCCCAAAACTTTTCTGCCATCCAACTACGCTAACACTGCCAACATGCATGGGGAGTAGGGCTTTCTCAGTTTAAATTTTCTCCTTAAAAGGAGATTTTGTCTCAAAGAATATTATCACCATGTCCCCAAGAAGTCACAGAAACCAGAGCAAAATGTTATTTTGGATGCTAATCTATTATTTTACTTTCTAATTTAAACAGTTCTAAGAAGCACCAAGTTCAGATTTGGTTTACACATGTCGAATGCCATTTAACATAAACATCTTCCTTACATCCACTAAGGATTGCCATGTCATTTTCAAATATATCAGGCCTGTGCACACAGACCACAAACAGCCATTCCTAACCCAAGATACTGAAGTCCTTCTTTGCAATGTAGCAATGACTACATGACCACACTCTCTTCGAGCAGCTACTTGCCCATCTCAGATACTTCTAATTAGAGGACAAAACTAAGCTGCTGTCTAAATTTAACAGGGAAGGCCAGAGTTGGGGATCATTATTCTGGTCCCAAAGGCATTCCAGCCATGTCCACTGCCTCTAGCCAGAACCCACAGGCCTCACATCCTCCAGCTAAGTCAGTAACACAGTTTTAGAAAGCTCTGTCTCCTCTGTCTGCAAGGCACCATTTTGCAGAAAAACTGTTCTCATTAGCTCTAAGACAAGCAAGCCAAGTCACTAGACCTCTTATCTGCAATTTTATTCATAATCCCCAATAATCTGTAAATTCCTGAATCGCTGCAGAAGGAATTCTCAAGAAGTGTGATTCGTTCTACCCAACACGTACACACATGTAATTCAGAAAACATTGAACGTCAAGTATTCCGTTTCCATCCCCACCCCCTTTTATCCTCAGCTACAGCAAAAAATGGGTGGAACTTCAAGAAAAGCTGTCTCCAGAAAAAGCAATTCGTGGCAATCCCTGCATCTTATTTTAGATTATTTGCAACCTACCAGAAAGGCAGTTTTCAAATTTCTCAGAAACATTTGTTACTGGGTACATGTTAAAACAATATGCTTATGCCCCATCAGCATGATCGGTGATACACAACTCTTAAGAATGCCACTGCCACTGTATCACTCACAACATATCAGAAAAGGTATTATGTAAAAAAACCCAAACAAACAGATATTTATATCTTATCTTTCCAAAATAAGAAATAAAGAGCATATCTGCAGAACATTTAGGTCTGAACGGAAAACAAATATGCTTGAAAAAGACTGACCGCTTGAGTCAGGCAGGGTACTTACAACATGGCTATTATAGACAAATCAAAGACTAGAAGATTTAGAGTTGGATTACCCATTTTGAACCATACACCATCACAAAGCCCTCAATTCACTGCCTTTTAAACTTGTTTCCACACCGAGTTCTTGATCTGCTTATAGCCCAGATTAATTTTGTCAGTCATATGGTTTATCAATATTATTTCATCTACATTTGAAGAAGTGTTCCTCAAAAGATGCAATTTTGCATGAGAAAGTTGCTCCCCACACCCTCAACCTGGCAATGCACCTCAAGTTCCCCAAGGCCACCAATCTTTCAGTCTTACTGTTCAAACTGATGTAATTTCCAATATTACCCAAAGCACAGGATCTGAAGTCTGATAACCTCTTGTGCTTAGCACATCAGTAAGCATATCCATGAAGTAGTTGTAAAACCCACATGAAAATCATGAACCCCAAATATTTATATGAAGTACTTTATAAAACCAAACAGGCTTTTGGGAAACTGAAAACACTAATCACTCCCTCTCCCCCAAACAAATCGAGGCACTGTTTAAAAATGACTGCCAGGTTCATGAACAGAAAGGAAAAAAAGATTCTTCTGCAGACTTATCAATGAGGATTACAGCATTACCAGCAGAATTAATTGTCAAGAAGACAGTGTTTCCATTTTCACTTAGAAGTATCAGCTCATCCCCCTAATAATTAAAAGAAAAAAATCAGCAGGAGTACAAAATTTTTCCTCAGAATCATAAATACGTTGAGAGCAAAAATTCTAGGCTTTTTTTGTGTTCAAAAGTATTACTCTTATTTTTCAAAATGTTTTTTAAAAAATTCTACATATTCTAAAATAGAAGGAACCATTCACAATAACCCAGGTTTTACCCAAACTGCACCTAACCATAACACGTTTCTAAATGGAAAAGGTAAGACGGTAAATTTCTTAAACTGAGCTGCATTTTAATTAAACATGCTGAGCATTTGTGAGAAAAATATTAGAAAGACAGATTGATTTATAGTTATTAAAGCTTGAGAGGAGGATAAAGGTTGTTCTTTGAAGTTTTAGGAAGGCAGGTATCATTTCAATGTTGACTTCAGTAAGTCCTGCTTTGCAATTAGAAGTCATATTTCTTACAAGTCAGTCTTAGCGTATCTAAGCGTTTTACTGATAAAAGGTAGGACAACCTGAAATTGCTCAAATTAAATTTGAATGGTCCAGTGAACCCTTAATGATGTCTAATCCCTTCCTTTTTGAGATTGTGGATGTATTTCCAAAAGGCTGTTGAAATGACTATCTTCAAATAAGCCTGAGAAGCTTCTTAAGTCTCAAAGAGATTCAGAACAAGAGAGCGTAAGAAGATCCAATGTAAAACCAGGAAAAACTGGAGTGCATAAACCTACTAAAAGCTGGTATAAAACACAATAAATTATGTCATGAAAATTAAACCGTATGGTTTACATACATGATTTAAATAACTATTTCACAAAATTTTTCCTTGCAACAACATCTTTATAATTATTAATTAGTATTACCAGAATCTGAACATCTGGTAAAAGTATTAAAAATGTTTTTGGATTGAAAAACTTTGGAGTATTTCTGATAATTTTGCTGACTACTATTTCAAATAGTCACCAAACCCTCCTGGTTCTAGTCACAAACTATCTTGGCATTAGTTATTACCCAGCTTGTTTAGAAAATTTCATACTTCAAAAATAGAGAACCATTAATTTGTAGATAGATTTCAATCTACATATGTGCTTATATATGTAGCATAAATAATAATCTAAACACAGCTTTAAATGCAAAAAATAAATGCCTTTTCTCCACCTCCTAACAGCTCATGAGACTGAATAGCACACAACTAAATTAATCCAACATATGTGTTTTACTACTTAATAATATTACATGATAGCATCCAAGAAACTCTTATTTTAATGTTCTTGGAGAGGTAATTAAAGGCAGCATTGCTCAAAAGAGGAAAATAAAATTATTCCCTGTGCATATTTGGCTGCTGAAATAATAAACACATCAGAATATATTCTAAAGGACCAGAAACTCCACTACTCTTGAAAAGAAAAAGAAAAAAAAAAAAGACAATCTAAATATTGATTGTTTTTATTATAGGCATAGACCTTGTAATGAATTTTCCTGCGAAGGGAGTCTTCACTAGAATATTGACAAATTCCTTTACTGAAAGCTTCAGCTTACTAAGCAGACAGTAAGAGAATGATACATCAGATAATGCACTCTAAATTCTACTGCATATCTACCTACCTTAGCTTTTTATGCTAACTATACTACTTAATTCACTCTTTTTTAAAGGATTATGCTTTTAATAACTGTATGCAATGTTCTACATGCAATAATGCATATATTTATAATTTTAAAATATTTTTGCTATAGGAAAAATGGCTAAGCCCTTCTTAATCAGACTTTAAACGTGCAGTAATTTATCCTATGGCTTTTGAAAATGTGTTTGTGCAAATCAGTTCAGTTACTGTTGAACTTTCACAAGATACATATATTTTGAGATTTCAAATATTACTGAAATCATCTTACTGGTTAGAAAAAGGGATTGTCAGCAGCCACCTTCTCTAGGGCAAGACTCCTAGTGATGCGAATTTTAGGAAATTACATTCAATAAGCAGCTCAAATGCACCTTATGTTTGGTTCAGTGCACACGGAGAAAGGTTGAATGCACCTCAATATATTCTCCCTGGTGCCAGTTTCCCCAGAAAGAACGATGTCTGGCTTGCTCAGATCATGCCTAGTCCCAGCACTATCAGCTGACGATTCCTGAAATTGCAGCAACCACTACAGTAGGTAAGCCTTCCATTACTTTTGTGAAAATTTTATGACTCATCATGAAACAAGGATGAATACCAAAAGCAGCAGCACAGTCTTAAGCATTTTCTAACCAATCGTGTTTTAAGAGTGTCATAAGCTTAAAGAAAAAAAAAAAAATTGTAATTCTTTCATAGTTCCCTTAGGAACAAGGCCTCAACAAACACGATTTTTGCTACCAAGTATCTGTTGGTTCTTCATATATTGTGCTTGTTGCTGCTGCGTTTATTTTGTTGTTTTTTTTTAAATATTTGGCCATCTTATACTCTACAGCATCTTTTACAAACTCTAAAAGGGATGCTTAAAGAGATGCTCAGCTTCCAGTACTGCCTACGCTGTATGTCCAAATACCGTTCTGAACTGTGTTTAATAAATGTGATATATTTCAAATTTTCCTCACTCTAGGAAGATAATTCTTAAAACACTCATATTGGAACAGATTCTGCAATATTGCTGTTCAAAGGATTCAGAGTGATTGTGTACAGGTTTGCTTTCATGACTGTCTCACATTCTGTGTTTCAAAAATTTACACCATTGTAGGTAATTTCAACTGCTAATGGGAATCTCAAGAGAATCATATAAACCAGCAATATCTCAGATGGCATACCTGCATCCTACTATTAGATCCTCAAAAAATTATCAGTAGCTTCACTGAAAGCAACAGTTGATAAAAAGGGAAAATTGATGTAAAGTCTTGGAATTTACAAGGAGAATATATTCTCTCTGTTAAGTCATGTTACAATCTTCATTTTAAATCACTCTTGAAAATGATGGCATTCATGGCTTTCACCATTAGCTTAATATTTTTTAAAATTATTTTTAAAGGATTTTTAATAGCGTAGGACTTCCTAAACTTCTAAAGGGTAAGAGAAAACCTTGAGAAATTGGATAATTTTCCGCTTTTAAATATACTTTTGTGTAAGTTGTCTTGTAGTGTGCCACTCCCGTAATTATCTTTCTCCTACTGCAATTGCCCAGGAGCTTTCAACAGTCAAACCTTGCAGTGCTGATCAAAGGGGTTAAACCAAAGCAACATTGGAACACTGAATGAAGAATTGTCTGTTGGACCTCTAGCTGCCTCAGGACCAATTCTGAACAGCACACACGGGAGGAGAAAACAGCGTTATGGGAACAAATGTGCAAGCAGGGATGCTCAAAGGTTTCAGAGAGCTATGGCTCTGCAATTTGAAACAATACCTGAAGTTATACGGCAGTTTTCTGAGTGAAGTGGAACACGCGTCTTCAACCCATCAGTCAACAGCCCCAGCTCTCCTCAGGTGCATTCAGCAAACGAGCTGGACAATTTGTCACTTTTCAAGCTGCTGTACACTGACAACTACATGAACTACGATTGTTTGAGAGCCCTCAAGTTCTCTAGACCTTTTTAAATAGCTATGAGTTGTTCTGCAGACTTAGAAGGTGAAGTGCCAAGCATTAATACATCATTACATTTTGAGATAAAGACAACAGAACTTGTCCCTCTGCAAGCTCAGAGGGCAGAACAACAGTTGCCCTCATATTTCTTTTCAGGCAAAATGGAAACAAGGAGGAAAAAGAAGGAGATGAAAAGCATGTAGGGTTGCAAATTTCTTCAGTAAATAGATTTTTCACTTCACTCAGAAAACTACCACATAATTTTATGTATTTTTTCAAACTGCACTTTATTCCTCATAATAATGTCTCTTTTATTTCCTTTCTTCCTGTCTGTCTAGCTACCATTTCTTCTCACAGCCACCAAAATAAATTTCCTTTTTTCCCTAGAACTGAAGCAGTTTCAACTGTTTTAAAGTTTATTACATTTGCCTTAGGTATTGCTTAGCTAAAATACATATATTCAGCTCAGAATTCGCTATAAATAACTCTGCAACTTTCCTTTGAGCTTTATCCAAGTCATAACAGTATATAGCACGAAAACCAAGCTCGTTGGAGTCCCATACTTTAGATGAGGGAAGTTACAGCTGCCCAGCATCTCTGGAAGTTGAAAACATCTTTTTTTGCTACCATATGTCTTCACAGTCCTGACACCACTATTTTCACTGGTTCTTCCTTGAATTGAATTTCCATTGCCAGTGCTATCAAAGGAATATTTTCATCTTCTATATTTATTTCTTGATTCTTGGCTCTCAGATAGTAATTTTTCTTTATCTGTCTATGCAAAAATATTCAGAGAAATTCTTCACTTTTGATTCTACTGTAAATTTTGGTTTTGTGGTCTTCATGGTTTAAAAGCACATGCTTTCCACCTCTTTTTCTGACAACAATACCAGGAAACCATAATGCAATCTTACCACTCTGCTTAAGCCTTACCCTTCTCAGATCTAAGTGAACTGAAGTCAGCACTTCTGAATTTGAACTGCCTCCTAATTCAATAATGCATAAAGTCAATTCAGCTCAGCAGCAAACTTGTGCTCTATTTCATTATGCGCCTACTCATCTCCTCCATACTTTCCCTCTCCCTCTGGTCTTCTAAAGGAATTTCTGAGACCAAAAAAACCCAAAGTAAACCAAAAAATTCTGGTGCCTTTAAAGACAGAGTTGGATTGAATTATCCAAAAGATTGTGCTATTTTAAAAGAACAATCTGAGGCATCAAATTCCTTACCTCTATAAAAATAAGCTACTATTTAGCCACTAAACTTACAATGGTAGAAGAGTCAACATTGAGACACAGAACATCCAGCCACAGAGATAGTGAGGAGCTGTCTGACTAAAAATACTTTTTCTACTGCTCTATACCACAGTGAGAGTTAAGAATCCATTCCACAAGTATCATGGATAATCCCTGCCTCAAATAAGCTTTAATTTAAGGCAGAGGCTCTGAGAATTGATGTGGACACTGCACATTTAAAACCCAAGAATCCACAACATACACAAAAACCCAGTGTATTTGTTCTCTTTTGCCCTACTTGTATTCTCTCTTCCAGTCCACTATCTAAAATTAATTGCAACTTCTAAAGGATAGAGATTTGTTGGAATGTGTGACTTGTGTTTCCACTGCAAAATAAAGGGAACATGCACACGGCATGGAATTAGCACTGAGCAGTACTTCAGTGCTCACAATTTTAAAACTGTGTATTTAAAACAACTGGATGTGGCACTTAGTGCTCCAGTCTAGTTGACAAGGTGGTAGTCAGTCAAAGGCGGGACTTTATCTTAGAGGCTTTTCCCAACCCATATGATTCTGCGATTCTGCAATTGCTTCTCACATATAAGAAGAATATACAGACTTCTTTGTTATACAAATTGTATGAACATACAGCAACAACATGATATCTTTAATAGAAATTACTGCTTTGAAAGAGAAGTCATCCTACAGAAGAATAACTTTATTTAAGGAAGACTTTAAATAGATAGATAGATATACATAAATATATATATATATAATCCAAATCCTTCTTTTCTATTTAATGCTTCAGGAAAAAGTTTTGCCCTGGTACAGATGATTACTTTATATTAGATGAACTTTGGAGCCTTTCAAGAGTAAAAACACACATGAAGGTAACTCTGAGGTAACATTTTGCCATAATCCAAGATTGGGACTTGGAAGATACAACCTTCAATACCTCAGAAATTTGCTCAAATCTCCACATTCCTACTTTACTGCAGTCGTCATTATCAACGGTCCTACAGTTACTTTTGTGGTCTCTAAACTATGGACCTAACACACTGAATGAAAAATAATTATCAATACAGTAACAAAAAGCTCAATCACACAAACTCCTCGCAGTGCAGTCAAAATTATAGGGTTTCCAAAAGAAAAATGTAATTTTTTTTTTAAAATAATGCAGGCACTGGACAAGAGCAGCTAACTTCTCAAGAGATATCACTGCTACTTCAGGTGTGTTTCGCAGTATCCCATATTCCTGGCGATGTCAAAAAAAAAAAAAAAAGGCAGATTAATTCAAATATTGTCAAAAAACAACTGTGCCTCAAACAGCAGCTATGAAAGAAAGGAAGATCAAGTTTGCAATGTCACACAGTGCAACACAAGCTCATTTCCCCCACATGCCCAGTGTATCTAGCAAAAATACAGACACATCAGAATAGCAGGGAGTCTGTATTAGGGAAACAGTAACAGACAAGTTCCAGTGCTAAAAAGCCACATTTTCTTACTGCTGAGAATAACTGGTTTGTATTTGACATTCTGAGGGAAGTATAAACTGTATTCCATTCAAAAAATCTGTGTTACATAGAAAATTTCTATGTATGTACCACAACACAGAGTAAATAACATTGTTTAGAAGTATTGAATAACATATTGAATGGGCTCCTTCACAGTATAGCAGTTTATCTGCTTTTTCCAGATTACATGTTTTGACTCACAGTAAGCACAGGTTAAGTTGAATAACACCAAATTATTTTAATCAATTGCAATTTTATCCTAATCATCCCAGTTTATCCAGTATTTTGCCTTTCCCAAGAATGTGTATTTATCTTCTGCATCTGTGCTTCTTTATCTCCCATTTCTTTTTGCCATTCCTCCACGGATGAGGGAACTGAAATCTTCCCTTTTCTCATGCTCTCCGATTTGTCCTTACACTCCTTTCCATATCAGTTTCTCACACATCCCCTATCTACCTATATCCTTCCATACATGAAGGCATAGGAACCACCACTGCACCACTTGCTAACACACATTTATCTAGAAATTTTTCCTGCTGTGAATTCTGCCTAGTTCATTTTAAGCACTATGGGATTTAGAACCAAACACCTAGAAAGCAACCTCATAAAATTCTGTATGAGCAGCTGGAACAAGGATGGATGAAAATACACTGTGATGAAGAAACAGAACACATTATTTTGCAGCTTAACACTGGACTTGTGACCAGGCTAATGAGGAGCACCGCAGACACACCTCATTGAAGCAGAGTGAGAGAATCCTCTGTTTGCAGGAGGAGAGCACAGAGCAGGAGCTTAGCATACTCTTTAGCTGAAATGTTTATGTACAGAACTCCAGATTTATGCAGAGATTAAATCCATTACTTCAGAGCACTGAACCACTGCTTCCCCACGGGGGGCCTATTACTAAGAGACTGTACATGGTGGATCTCTGCTGTGGAAACAGCTGATTACAATGCTCAGGTCAAAGAAGTCACCTCCAACACACTAAACAAGGGAGCTGAGCACCACTACCTATCTAAGGCTACCCAATAAATGCCGAGAGTAAATGCCAACTTTATCCCTCCTGCTTTGTTTAATAAAAAAGACCCCTTAGGATTTTTAAGGGGAAAATGTTTTCAAGAAGCATCTTCTTTGTCTCTGTTTCCTGAGGCGTACACGAGCAGGGACTCCTCGGTCAGAGCCATGTTCTGAGGTCCAAAGTATAATGAAGATCACTGCTTCACTGGGGTCAAGGAGAAGGTTTCCAATGACTTCAGCAGGCAGCAAGGTCTATTTTCTATGTTCACAACCATTGTAAATAGCTGACAGTTTTTCTTTTCTATTTATTTATTTGGTTTCTAATCTACTTGTCTGAGGTTATTTATAGCTTAAAACAACAACAACAACAAAAAAACAACAAAAAACCAAACAAACACACACACACACAAAAAAAAAGCCCCAACAACAAAAACACCAAAAAACCAAACATGACTAAACAAAAAACATGGTCTTCCATGTAAGTGTAAGGTAGGAAAGAAAAGACACACAGCCCAGAGAAGCAAAATGCAGTTTTTCACATTAACACATTCATGTGTTATCACATTTCTCAGTAAGAAAACTAACTCAAATTCACATGAACAAGTGAACTAACATATGAAATGCAGGCTAAAATCAAGAGAGGTATATGTTTCAACAGTAAGAAGTTTGCCAATAATGCAATAGTCAAGTATACACAATTCGGAGCATTTTACCATTCGTAGGAGATATAGTACAGGCAGTTTTCAGCGTCACTCAATTATCACTGATAATTATCATTTGTTTCTTCCAGGGGAAAGTAAAATCAGTTAAAAAAAAAAAAGAAAAACAAAGCACTGCAACTATGTTCTTTTACCAAACCTGAAACTATGTCACCGGGTTTAATCTAGTATGACAAAAATAAAAAAGCTTTCGAGCAGGACATTCATGCCATGTTTTATTCTGCAAAGGTGACAAGGATGCTGTTTTTTCACTGAAGTTACTGAGACTGCAAGGTTAAACCAGATGTCATAGACACTGCTTCTGGCCTTTGTCATGGAAAGCCTTAGGAAAGGGCTGCTGAGGAGCTAGAACAGGCTACAAAAGCACCAGCTCAAAAAAGATAAATATCCATTATTATACCTGTAGTGCTTTGCAGATATTATGTCACAGACACTAATTAGGAGACCAATACTTTTCAGGGCATCTCATTAAGCCTGAAAATTACAAGTCCATCGTGATGATTATCTGACAATGAAGCAGGTATTCTGAAGCCATTAGGATGATTTTCATGTAATTAAGAGATCCTTGAACAACCCACATGTAATGCAACCACAGCCACTAACAGAGTGGAAGAACTGATCATTGCAGCCATTGGAAAGAAAATTAACTCTATATTTAATACCTGGCACAGACCTGTAACTTTTTTGCTTGCCACAGCTCATGAGTCTTCTTGTGTCAGGTCAGAGTTAACCACAGAGCTACAGATCTGTCTAGGTGAATGCTGAAAATGCTGCTTTGTGATTGCAGCAATCTTACACAAGCACAGTAGAGGGCAAGGACAAAAAACCCCTACCCTTTTATTTCCTGGGAAAGAGTCATCTCTGTGTTTTCCACATCAAATCAGTATGGGATCTAAATCCGAAGTAATGGAGTATATAATGCGACAACAGCACTTTAGTGAAAGCGGAGATTAATACAGACATATAAAAATTTAAAACCAGTTCAAAATATTCTTAACAAGTCTTTCACTATTCTGCTGGATTATGTGGGTTTTGTTTCCTTTTTTTCCCTTAAAAAAAAAAAAAAAAAAAGGCAGTAAGCCTTCTCATGTATTAGCTTCTGGGAAAAAATGTTTATAGGATTCAATGTTTGCTGTCCAGTGTGAAGTTTTGAATAGCGCAACATTAAGCTGACAAATGTGTGACTAATTCACGGATTATTTAAATAGCATGCACAATATTACACGGACACTGCTCAGATTTCTAGTGTTAAAGATTTGCCCATGTTCCTTCAGTAAATTCCTGCTTTTACAGGGATAGAGATTAGTATTTTGTAACCAATCTGGAATGGTTTATGACATTTAATCTCAAAAGCATTGCTAGCTTTGTGTGTTTACATACTTATAGGACCAGAGATTCAACTATATGCATAAACATATGCATTTTAAAATTTGTTGCACATTGCACGTAACCTGTCACTCCACTACATTTGTTATTTCTAACAACTTTGCCTGATTCTAGACAAGTTCAAAGGTTTTCCTTCAAAACCATCATCTTAACCCCAAGTTTTGCTGTTACAGCATTTCACATAAAAATATTTTATATAAATACATATATATGCTTTTTAAAAATATATGTATACAAACACATATCTATATACCCACATACCCTCCTCTCAAGAAAAAAAAAAAAAAAAAATCCTGGCCTTATGTTATTACTTTTTTGCCCAAAATCCAAGTCTATTCATAGTAACAAACTAAAAGTGGTTTATTTTTTTTTAGGACAGTTATACTCCAGAGTGTTTGACTTTATTTTCTGTTGTATGTCAGCTTCAAAACTAACCTATATTTCTCAAGGCCCACCAGAGTCAAGCAACTGCAACAGTGCCTCTTGATGGACCCACAACCAAAACAAGACATGGTGCGTAAAACAAAGGAGCAAGGTCTGCTACTGTTGCCAGCTTCATGGACTTCCAGTGTCTGCAGACCATTTTTGATTTTTCATTCATCTAACCTATTCTACCTTGCAAGACTGCTCCATCAGCAGAGTTTCTCAATCTCCCATTATTTTCAGTGCTCATGAAGAACAGTTTTCAAAATAAGTCCATTTAAAAAAATATAAATGTCACTGAAAGTAAAAAGTACAAAGACAAAAAATCAGATTTTAACACGTTTGTGGGCCACAGAATGTACATGTTATAATTTGTCCCATGCATTCAATTTAAACAGTTGCTTTAATTATTAATATGCTTAACACATCTCCACAAGTTTCATTTTTTTTTCTTTTAAGCCAGAAAAGCTACAGGCTGGAAACAGAACTCCATCAGCCACTGGTTACATGATCCTGAGGACTGTTCAACAAACTTTACCCCAAAAAATAATATGTAAAGTAAACGATCACCATTATTAAAGGGTAAACAGAAAGATTGATGAACCAATTTGCCAGATACCTTAGAAACATACCACTCATGGGAAAATTTTTGCTGCTGACTGATGTTGTATCCCATGTGTATCCCAGAATATTTTACAAGTTACACATAATTTATTGCTCTCTTGCATAAATCCTACGTAAGGGTTTCTAAGCAAGATCAATCCTAAATGTAAAAACCAGCATTATTCAAGCAGTCTCTCTATATTGGTCAAGCAACTAGTTTTATAGCCTGACAGGACCACCTGTGTGAGCTTAGCTTTAAGTAATAAAAATAGCATTAAAAAAGAGAGAAAGAAAAATAGGAAACATGAAGAGGTGACAGGGCAGACACAGGAGGGAAGATGACAGTCCTAAGATTCATTTTGTAAGGGCAAAAACATTGTGCAATTTGCAATCAGCTCTACTTATTCAGTGGTTTCTCACCAAAGCAAGGGACACAGTTTCAGGACTACAGTCACACTGCAGCCTACCAACTTAGAGAAGGCTAAGTCATTATGTCAACGAGAAGCACCAAATGTAACAGCTCAGCTGTATTCACCTTCCTGCAGAGAAAAAGAAGCTCAGCTCATACATAACATCACACCTTTTATGATATGTAGGTGTTCTGAATTATTTCTTCACTTACCACCTAAACTTGTAGGGTAGGTGTGAATTTAGAGAGCAAGCAGATGAGCTATCTTCTAGATTCACAGATCTAGAACATGATCACAATTTCCCAGCTCAGCAATCACATGTGAAAACTGATCCTATAAGCTCTTAGCCAGACATTTCATTGGGATTGACTCCATCGGCTTTGAATGATCCCACTACCCGTGTAAAGCTGTCTTCAAAAGATCAGAGGCTGGTTCTGCCGAAATATGGATGCCCAACAGGGTCTCATTCCTCTTTTATTATACAGGAGAACAAAGGCTGAATGGAACAGTGCTCCACTGCTTCACATGCAGGGGACAACCTTCACCTTTCTCTCATGTCAATGTAATATTTTAATGCTGACAGCATGTCTTTGATGATAAATTAAAAAGCTTTCAAATTTTACAACTCTTTATCTCTCTGGTGTAACATCTTCTCAATTTAAAGCAAAAGAACTCTCCTTTTATGGCAGGATAAAATGTGTTTATGTAATAGATGGCTTCCATGTGAATTCAGATATAATGGCCTTCATCAAGCTGGTTATGTGAAAATCCAGTTTTTTCATATACATGGTCAAACAATTAGAATTTTGTGATCACTGAAAATCTACATATTTATCCATGCTCCAGTTCTTAATAGGACCATCATAGTAATAGTCTACTTTTCTACTCTACAAAGCAGACCAAACAAGACAACAGTACTGGCACAAACTTGCATGTTGAAAAAAAGAAGAAAAAAAAGACCATGTAAAATATCTCAGAAGTCAGTGATATTTACATCAAAGGAAACACAACAATATGAAAGCAGAAACAGGAAATTGGAGCTGCCCACCACCTTCATGAGAAGTTGCAACTCTCTTATTTATATATGCACTGAGCTTTCAAAATTCCTTGCAACCAATTTCAGTTTTAAGTTGGGTAACACTACAAAGTCAGTCCCAACCCTGAGTTCAGTTGAACTGGATGCATTTCTAACATTAACTACAAAGTTAGAATCAAAAAAGCCTCAATTCAGAACTGCCTCAGTTGACTTTCCTCCCACTTAGATAAAGCCAAAAATGGTTTTTATTTCCAGAATCAAAACAGGGCACCAGAAAAGCCACCAAGTCACAGTTTTCAGAACATCCTCTTTATAGATCTGTCCACCAGCTACTATGAATATTGAAGTGGATAAGGTGTAATACTATTTATACATATTTAAATTAGTGAGTTTACAAGACACACTTGATATTACAATGTGTTCATACAACAGAAAAATAAGACTACATTTGTTGCTTTATCACCACTACATCTCTAAACAAAAGGACTTCATTATTGTACACTCAAATTTATAATACCTCTGAAAGAAAAGTATCAATACATCCTAATAAGTACAGAACTAGTATTTCATACTCTCACAGTACCATCGAAATTGTGATACTCTATTTCATAGCTTTGTTTTGCTCGCTAATTCCTAGAAACCAAAGCCACATCAAATTCTCTAGCAAATTCGATGATTTCTTGAAATACATACCAGAGTCTCTAAAGATAATAAAATACTTCAAGCATAAAGCAGTAATTGTATTTGTTACCTGTTGCACAGGCAAAATTCTCAACGTTTTGTATTTTAGCTTTGCTCCTAATAAAGCACAAAGGGTCAGCTGCAACACAGATTTCTGGAAATCTCAGTCAATGAGCCTTAAGTTAACACTTCACTGTAAGCTTTATGCAAACAAGAGGAAAAAAAGGAAAGAGGCTGGGAGGGAAGAGAATAATGAGGAAATGAGGTCTAGAACCTGAAATGACTGACCATCTCTGAACAGGGTACAGTTATTTTATTAACTTTGTATTTAGCATATGGAATAAAATAATAATAAATGTATCCGACCAACAGTAATACTTACTATCCACTGATATTGAAATGTGAATTATCAAAGACTATATTTAAATATTATAAACCTAACTGGGCATTTTCATAACCTCCTTGAAAACTGTGGTCTTAGAGGCATGTTTCACAGGTCTGTGCTTTTTTTTTCTCACTACAGACTGTTCTTTCAACAGATTGGCATTCATTTACAGGACAATCCAAATGAAAAGTGTAAATTTTACCAAAAATAATTCCAGACAAATGCATGTGCTTTGTTTCTTTGGGATGGCAGGGTATGTTCATTGGTTTTGTTTGCTGGTTGGCTTGGGTTTTTTTTTAAAAAAAGGAGACTGGTATCAATTTTTAGAAGAACCATACAAAAATCAAATATTCAAAATATGAAGGTATGAAAGGAAATTTACAAGAAAAAAGAAATCTCATGGGCACTGTCATTACTAAATGTTTGGCACATTGTTTGGTTTCCAAAAAATTCTGAAAACTTGTATTAGGCTCCTGGAAAGAAAAATCTTATTTGAGCAACAACAAACCACATACTCATCCCAGTTCAAACCAGTATGTGTACCATGGAAAGACTTAAAGCAGACTCAAGGAAATGAAACACCATGGTGGAGGAAGATGTGCTTTTTGGGGGTTTTGCTTTGAAAGAAGACCCTCATCTGTCCAAGACCTCAGTGCTTCACTCAAAGCTGATCTGCTCAGATCTGCAAGTGTAAATCTCCTCCTGAAGGTCCTAAGAACTATTTAAGTAATATTTTAATTCTACTCAGTCACAGATGTATTCAAATTTATGAAATTATATATTCCTGGAGATATCCTGAAATGCCATGCTGTAGCTTTTCTCCAAGAATATCAGACACAAGGTTTGAAATCCCTCTGAAAAAGGAAAAATTTTGTATCTGTCCCATCATGAGCTAAGCTTGAGGAAAGAACAGCAGATTTCTTCACTGCAAGCCAGAGACACTGCCAGTGTGGTTTCTGAGAGCATATGTATGTAAACATGAATAAAGCCCCAATTAATACTCAATTAAAAGCCATATGGGAAGTTCAGAAAAAAAAAGTCATCTGCATTTGGAGACAGATCATATGATGAAAAAGCATCACCTCAGCTTGCAGGGGCAGAGAATTTCTGAATATACACAGAAGCCAAGCTTTTTGGGTAGTCAGCAACTACTACTAAGAAGATTATTGAGACCTCTTAGCTCTTTTCTGCTATCCTATCTCAGGAGAAAAGATAGGACAGACATTTTGTGATGGTGAAGATGATATGCACAAATGACAATAATTACCTAGGCCAGAACTGCAGGATAAAAACCCTGGAAAACCTTGAGATTGAAGCAAACTTTCTCATGCCTATTCTATGAACAGCAAGCACTTTAACAGAAGAAGAGAAAGAAAATGCCTCCATCAATTACTTCAACTTTGAATTATGTCAGCTCCAAAATATTCTTCTGTTACATTACAATTTTAATAAATTAATAACCTTAGCCCTGAACTTGAGCAGTAACTGAGGATACTATTACAAATATAAAATTGGCAATCGAATCAACTTTAGCTGAATCTAACTTAGTAATACCAAACTCAGTGTCACATTCCCCACAGTACTTCAATTTTCCTGTCCAAAAGCTTTAAAATCCTATTTTCATACCATTTTTCTGCATCCCATTAAAAACCCCACACGTAGTAAGAAAAAGCCCACCCACACCACAAAGACCCAAACCAATCACTATCTGGTGGGAATGCAAAAGAGGTGGTTGACTCTAAGACAAAACCAAAAGGAGTTGAGAAAGCAAAGCATACAACAGCTCCATAGTTCTGACCTTTAGAAGGACCCAGCTTTTCAGCAAACATGAATTCTTTTGTATTGGAAGTGAAATGGCAAATATTTCCTGTTATTTAGGAAGGTTTTGGATTACCTTCTCCTCACTCAAATACAAGACTTCTGATAACTAACCACAATGCCAATAAAAGGACTGTTAAGACTATCCTGAAGCTGTACTTAAAAGCAGATCACGTTGCTCTTGGGAAGAGCAATAACACTGCATACATGGCCATCACAAAAACTGCATTAAGCTTTTTTGATGGTGCAAACAATTTCAGGGCTCTGACAGCTACGAATTATTCCTCTCCTAATTTCAGATATAAAACCAACAACCATGGAACACAAAAACTAATGACCTGCTGCTTTAAAGTTGAAGAAATCTGAAAATAAAGACTGAACTTTAACCCTTTGGTGCCATCACAACCACAGCTCCCACAAATATCCCAGGCTTACAAATATAACCTTCCTATCAGCTTAGTCTGGAAAGGGCCACCAGAATTTTTAACAAGACTTTGAATCACAGAAAGGTATTGTCTTTGGAACTTTTCATTGATGATTCCACAACAGAACAGCAGAGTTTTGTTCCTTTATTCCCTACACACCATGTTTTCAGCTCCAGTGGTAATAGAGGATGCCATCTGCTTCATTATCATTCAGAGCAAGAGGTAGCCTTTAAGTGACCAAACAAATTTTTGTGTAGTTCAGTGCAAAAACTGATGTTACACGCACAGAGATCATTAAAAAAGCAGAGAAAAGATGCAAAAATAACAGGGCTCTTCAGTTTTATATGAAATCTGGTACTTCACACGGGCAGTCAGGTTCAAATTATTATTTTGTAGCTGTATTTGAGTATATGTATATTATAATGCACGTTGTTATCTGAAAACACCTTATTTTATCATACGTTTACAGATTAACTGTCACTAGTCACTGGAGCAGAAGAAATAGATCTGAATCTACAAGATCCTCCACACTTTGACCCCAATCTAGCAATGCACCTAAGCAGCAGCTGAGCTTTCAGAACAGTCCCTCTGAAGAGTTTCCTGATCAGGATCAAAGTACTCACACTATATCAAACACTAGAGAAGCAGCTCCTGTCTAGTAAGTCATGCATGTGATTCGCACCTAAAACATGAATCAGCTCCATGATACTGTGTGTGGCTAACTGAGGAACAAGTTTAATGTGCAAGCACAGGAAAGAGAGGTCAATAAGGCCTTTGGGAAGTCACCTAGGTCATTCCCCTGCCTTCAGCAATGACATCATTAACCAACATCAACTACAAAATCACACAGAAGAGAAAATAACTCATATCATGCTACCAACAGCAACCACAGGCAATGGGAAAAGAAATGGGAAAGCAGCACAAAAGGTAATTAAACTGATATAAGGAGGCAGGAGCAATAAAAACTAAAGAAGAAAGGAAAATAACAAAATGGTGTCCTGGTTTCAAGAATAAGTCTTCATAGAAGACATAGTTTAGTCGAACATCAAAAGGCAGCTTTAACTCAAAAATTTGCAGATTAGTTATTTGTAACTCCAGCTAATTGCACATGGCATGCCCTGTGAATCAAGAGATAATTAAACACATTAAGTGACAACAATTGAATTCTAAGAATACGCTTGATCCCCTTGAGGCCCAATTTTCTCTGTTTTAATCCTGCTCACTTATTTCCACTTAAGTAATAGCTTTACTTGCCTCTGGCTGAGCAAAGTTCAGGATTACACCACTAATTAACTAGTGGCACTGGGATTTCTAGGCCTACACAAAGTAATGAAGACTTAAGTCGAAAACGTGCCCCAGAAACTCCACTATGCCACTGATTTTTACCTCTTTGGAACAGGAATTACTTTCTTGGTTCATCTGTGGTAGGGCTACATATTTTCAAAGATTACATAACACTGGGTAATGCAAGAACATGACCTTGGATAGAAAGCTCCCTATATTATGAAAGCATCTGCAAGGTAATCTTAATTGTCTGAATTCCTACTTGTATGGACTGATTCTGAGAACTTACACACATCTGCCTCGCAAATTTTTAAGCCAAATCCTTTATGGATGTCTCCACTGACTGCAAATTTAGACCCCTGTGAGCTAAACCGCACCAATTCTGCCTTTGCAAAATGGTATGACCAAAGGCAGCCTGAGTGAAAGGGAACTGGCTATTACATGTAATTCATCTTTTTGGAGCAGAAAAAACACAGGCTTCCCAAAGACTATCTTGAATTGAAACTGAATATTTAAAATGCCTAAAAATACTATAATACAAAATATATTCTCAATACATATGACATATACTATTATTACAATATTCAGCTTGTCATTTTATTTTGATCTAATTAAACAGTTCTGAAAACAAACAACACTTACATGGCAACTCTGACGTTTCACTGCACAAAGATGGATTTGTTGCAATGCATCTTTGGGGAACTAAGCAGAAATTTTGAAACTTATCCCTTTTAGTATTCAACAAGTGATTATTGCTCTTCCTGTAGGCATTCTTCTTTTCCAGAAAGTACTAAAGGAGTTTTTTCTGCTTAATCTGAGGACAGCAAGTAAGCACTAGTGCTTACTTCTAAAACTTTACAGTATAAAACCTAGAGTGGTATACTGTATGCATCATGGCAGAAGAACTAAAACCAGTTTTAATAGCTAAAAAACCTATAGCTCTTGTAGCATATTTCAAGTGTTTCCCACTGTCCAGCTTCAGACCATTTGCAGTTTTCAAAACATCTGATGGAAAATTAAACTCCACCTGGACATGTTTTGTACTGCACACTACAGTTTCCCTAAAACAGTTCACCATTTCACATTAAAGAACACATTTATTATGTTCTCTGCAGCTAAATTGCTACCTAAGTTGATTATTTTTTTTTGTACCTTCTTGATACAATGATATTTTTGACAGCAACATTTAAGTGCTCTGCATTCAACTTAAATGGCTGGAGATCACTCAAATTGAATTAAAAGTCCTTTGATAGGTGAAATAGGCCTGCAAAAAACTACTGGCTTTGAAATATTTCCATTTCCATTTCACCTCCATGAGTTATTCTTGTTTAAGAATATTATTGGTAGAGATTATTAATCTATTATGATCAACTGACACTAAGTATCCAAAAAGAGGTTTTTCTATTTTGAAAAGTCATTATCAGCTGAATCTCTCTTGATAAATAGACATTTTGAAAAGAAGTCACACACAGTCATGAGACCTTGATCTAAGGGTTATTTTTATAAGTAAGCCTCAATGTGGCAACTTAAGTTAGCAAAAACATCAACTGCAAAACCTATTTGTTCAAAAACATCAACTTGAAAACCTATTTGTTTATCATAAAGTATTTTACCACTGGAAAAAGAAAAAAATTACTTTTTTTGCCTTTAATCCCTGTAACTTCTTTATTTAAACTGAAGTTTACAAAGTATTAGCTGCAAGTTTCTGAACTACATACTTGGAAATACGTAGTTCTCTAGGCAGCTTACAGACAGAGGGAGACACCCCTTCCTGACCATAAAAGGTCCGAGTGCATGTTCTCAAGCGGAAAATGTGTGGGATCTTATTTACAAACGTATAAATACATGCCATTCCTTTGCGCTCACAGGCATAGCTGAAAGCGAGCCAGAAAAGGAAGTACTAGCAACTTGATCTGAGACTTCTATTACATTTCGTCTGGCATGGTACCCCCTCGGCCTCTGTTTTCATAAATGTCTAATTCTTGCAGTGAATAAGGCCAGACAATATTATCCAAGTACAAACTGCATTTTTCAGTGTATGCACTAAACATCCATTTCTCTTCATTCCTCCCCCAATACCTTTACACCCTCCTAAGGAAAAGGCTCAGAGATCAGTACTGGATCCAGCAGCAGCCAAGAAACATATCTGACAGCAAGCACCTTTTCCCTAGGAAAGGGTATCCAGCAGATGAGAACCACTGGCACCATCCTCAGGGACACAGGTCCCTGATGTTAGCACTGCCTACAAAGAACCAGGGTTTTTTTCCCTACAGGCTTGACTTAGCAGGGTCATCCAAATTCTGGCAGAGCACACATGAGGCTGTTCAGGACTGCAGAATTCATTCATTCTCCCAAAATCCATTGGAGAAAACAAAAACAAAAGACAAGCAACAGTTCAATTGCTAGGCTATCTCTAAACATAAAAGGCAATCTTGAAAATTATTCCTCTAAATTATCTCAAAATAAATTTCAAATAACTTCCCAGGGTAAATTTAAGGGCAACCTTCAATTTGGCAATTTGAACATCATAGTGCCTCGTCATAAACATCTTCTAGAACTGCCCAATTTAAAAATACTACTAGAAAATAAGTACCTGCTACTACCTAGTTATCCTGTCATCTCTGCCTGATGAGGTTAGTGAGGATTATCAGCTGAGTAGGTGCTATTTATTGCATGCATAAGAACCAGAACTTTGGAGCACAGAAGGAATCAGAGGTACACAAGTGCTCTCATTAATTTACTTTTCTAAGAAGAAATATTTTCTATTTTGGTTGCAGTCAAAAACCACATTCCTAGATCCAGAATGGCATCCAAATGCTGACTCAAATGAAACTTGAAAGGGAGTTAGGTGAAGTACCTGCTAAGTACCTGCTATTCTGAAATATAGTTTTCTTCATTTAAGAAACCCTAGAAAATATTTTGTTTAAAGATGAGTGGGGAGTGGAAATCAATCACTATCCACAAGGAAGACAAAGGTGGGGGTTACCTCATGAGTGAAACTCAATAGTAAACAAATAAAATTCCAGTATGAAATAGAGCAAGGAGAAGGATGGCACCAGCAGCTCCTTTGCAATGTCTTAACATCATTGACCACACTGACAAACCTGCTTACCCCTGGGGACAGGTTCTCCTTCAAACTGGGATCTAAAATAATAAGCAAGGACAAAAAATAAACAAATATCAACAACAAACACACACGCACAAAAAAAAAATCCAGAAACACACACACCAAGAGCAAAAAACAAACCATTCCCCCCCCAAACAAAAACAAACAAAAAACCAAACCAAACAAACAAAAAACCAAACAAAAACCCAAAAAACTAAAAAAACTCACAACCACCTAAATCTCTAGTCTTCTTAGTCAGAGGCATAATGGAGGAATAGATTCTGGTCATGAAGGTTTAGAAACAAAAAGAAATGTCTATGGGAAGAAAACCAAGGCCAAAACAAACAGAACACCACTTGACACCACAAGCTGATACTAAGGAAAGGACACTTGAGAAAGTTTACTTTCCAATTTCTACAGTCGCCACCTGATTTAAAGCATCTTTTACCCATCTTAACAATGATATACTTGAAGTGGAACATTGAAATGTCTTGATCCTTTGAAATTTATGGCTTTGACTCACTGCAGTTTCTATCACTTCCAGATCTGAGCATAACACAAAGCAATTTCTGAGCCTCTTTCTCATGTGCAGAGCTGCTGTCTGCCCTACTGGGACAGAACCACACTGCTGAGAGGAAAACCTGAATATTAAGAACCTGAGGCAAAAACACAGAGAGCTAGAAAAAATGTTATTGCTGTGTAAATCCAGGGTGTACTCACATCTTGAATACTGCTTGTCAGTATTTTTTGATACCTGAAATACCAGAAGATACATACTTTATGTGCATTTTTGCCCATGGGCAAAAGCTTGGAGCAGCTACTGGCTGCTGGCAGCTGTGTAGCTGAGGCTTCACAATAGCTGGTCAAATCTAAAAATCATGGGCAAAACCAAGGAACAAGATGATACTGAATAAAATGATCCAACAGTGTGCATGAAACAACCAAAATAAGATATTTATCAGCTATGTAGTTAAACTTCCTCACTAGAAACTGTAAATAGCAAAAGTTCACAAGATGTCAAAAATTCCTTGGGCTACTAAACACCCAAATTCTGCCTGTGCTTTAAAAAAAAATTCTGACTCTTGCAACACTAGAAGGCAGGAGAATAGTCCAGGAAATCATTGTTACATTCCTTACTGGGTATAGTCAAACACAACATGCTGAGCCAACTAGACCTTTAATTTGGCTTGGAATGGCTGCTTTTACCTTCTAGAACTTTCTCAAGGAGTTGCCTTGGCACACATGTTCCATTACTAGAGCATTCTTTTAATCTGCAGTCCTGAGATCACAGCATTATACTTAACCTTATCTCTTCCTTCTGGCCTCATTACCATTTGATGATATTCAAAATTCATATATTATTCCATATCTTTAATTACCTTGCTTTGCCTACCTTTAATAAAATTGTTTCATCTTAAATACAAAGCACTTCTTTTTGAGTACAATGAACAATATTTTTTTCTTGAGTTCTCCTCAGCTTAATATTAATTATATAAGCTACCTAACACTAAGTTTTACTTCTTAAAAAATTTCCATATTAACAAGATAAATTGAAAATTCTTAATTATTTTTTTCTTGGTAAATAGGAGTAATATCTGAGTGATCTTTGTAACTTTTCTGCCCATAACTCTGTTCCATTCCCCTTCTCTTTCTCAAAGATTTTACTTTTGTTTTCAAGCCCTGGCTCCTACAGTTTCCCCAAGTTAAAAATTAAATTTAACAAATTAACATTTAGTTACATCTTCTATGTAAATATCTCAAAAAATACTAAAACAGATCCAAAGCTGAACAACAGAACAGCAACTACATTCTTACAGATCCAAATGGTAGATAAGAACCTCAAAGCGGTTAATCAAATGTTGCTCTAATTGCAGGCATTATTGTAGAGCAAGAAAATTAAGTGTTTAGAAAGGAATTTATGGGGACCAAAAGCAATTCTCCAATTTGAATTTGGTCAAAACTGTGTTATCCTGCAGCAAGTAATAGGTGATCTCAGTCACCATCTCAACCCTCCAGCAAGATTAGGGGGAGAGAAGGGCGAAAACATAACAAAACAAGCAACAAAACCCCTCACAAACAATTACAGAAGAGCCTTCGTGTCCCATTCAGTACCAATACAGATGAAAACTACTACACTGTCTTCAGGCCCTCTTGTCTAACACCCTGTATTTCTTTGAAACCCTACTCGAGTAGTATCTAAACCTAATTTCAACTAAGATACAAGAACAGAACCTCAGCCTTGTGTTTTCAACTGCTCATGCTTTATTACTACCTGAATGATGGCATGATAGTAAGAAATATAACTTATTTCTCTCAGTGTTACACTGAGAGACTGACATTAAATGAAATCCCTGGAAACATTTTTGCATGAAGACAGTAATAAAATGATCTTCATGATCCTTGGAAGACTTCTGCAGGTGCTTCAAGAAAGTTGTTGACACTACCTAAAGCCTAATATACAGCTACAGCTTGAAAATTGCATATTTAAATTGCATATCAATACAATTGTTGCAGGTGGCATCTTCATCATTAGATAATCCTCTGCAGATAGATCAAGATGGTGAAATTGGAAAACGAATTATGAGAAAGCTATGAAAACAGAATTATACCTAACCTCAGAAATTAATAACATAGAAATTTTTTTTTCCACTTTAAAAAAAGACAATTAGCTATGTGAAGCTATTCACAGTTATTTCCTGGACACAATCTCTTTGAATGTAATATTGTTTATTTGAACTGGTATTTGTAAATAGAGGTTTTAAGAAGTAGGGGATATATTGTACCTAGAAGCAATGTACCAGATACTTTATTTATAAAGGAATAAAATTCAGAAAAGCAGAATTACATATAGAAGGCTTCAGTTGTGGAGTGGAAGGAAATTCCAGAGCAGAAAGAATTTTAAGAACAAGGATAACCACCTTAAAAATAAAACACCAACGTAATTGTCAGAGAATTAAAGTAGTTTCCATGAATTAGATCATTTGCTTAAAGACATTCTTAAAATCTGTATAATATTATTAGTTTTTGTCTTGCTACTGTCACTACTGTTTAAATACAGAATTCATGGAACTGCAAAAGACAGCATCTTAGCAGCATCTCTTCCTCTACTGCAGAGAAAGCATTTATTCATATTACTCAGCTAAAAGCCATCAATAACTTTCATGGAAAAGATTTAGAGAAAAATTATTTACTAAGTATGGTATTTGATTGATCAGACGCCTTTTTTTAAAAAAAACCATCTTTCTTATGATGTTTCTCTAGTGTTTGCTATCAAAGAAGCAGTAACATAAAACATCTTGGTCCTTTGAGCAAATAATCCCACTGTGTTTATGGGGTGTTCTTTGTTATCAAGTCATCTTGAACAGAAGAATTGATTTGATTTTTGTTTTGTTCCGTCTTCAGGAAATGCACCCCAGACAACTCCAGTTGGATGCAAGACCATTCCGTCTAGCCCTTCTCTAGCTGTGATAGAAAGCAGACGCTAGCTGAACATTCAAAACCTGGTGGTGACCATTATAACTGTTATTTCTGCAAAAGGTGATTCCAGAGGCTCCAGGGCTGCTCACAGGCAGAGAAATTACCAAAGCTCCTCTTCCTCCAGTTTTACCCATCCATCTATAAATACACATCTAACCATTTCTGATCAAAATCTTTTAGGCAGGTGCAAGATGCTGACCTTTCTACTCAAAAATCAACCCTTTAAGCACTGTCTGGATCACACACTTTTTCCTTAGGGCTCAGTTTACTTTAAAAAAAGATTCCAAACCACACACACCAGGAAANAAAAAAAAAAACAGGAAGGAGGGAAGCCTTGGATGCAATTTAAATCCTCCTCAGAAACATTTCAGGCATTATAAAATAATTCTTTAAAAAAGTGCCAGGAATAACAAAAAAAACCTAAAAAACAAAACAAAACAAAACAAAAAAAACCAACAGCAACAAACAAATCCCCCCCCAAAAAAAGAAAAAAGAGAAAAAAGAGGAAAAAAAAGGAGGAAAAGGAACAGGAAAAGGAACAGGAAAAGGAACAGGAAAAGGAACAGGAAAAGGAACAGGAAAAGGAACAGGAAAAGGAACAGGAAAAGGGTTGCATCGAATTTATCTTGGCACCAAGGTGCCACTGAGTAGTTTGATACATTTTCTCCTCTGGCTTTAAGGATCAAGATCCTAGTGGCAGCAGAAGCATATGCCAGAAAAGTAAGTATACTGATAATTTTCAGGGAGACATGATTTTCCAATTGCCATTAGGTTTCATTTTTTCAATACTTCAGTCTTGATTTTGAGAAATATTATCATTTCCTCTTGTTCAAAGTAATGCCAATTATTGGTACAAAGCCGTCCCTTAGAGCCACACTTACTGACCACACAAAAGACAAGCAATCTGAAAGGCCATGTCTGATATTTTAATTTTGCTGCACCAGAAAGCACAAAAAAAAGAGGTTTCTTATGGTATGAATCCAATATTGATAAAAACCCTACGAATCTGCTATTTTATCTGCAGTTCATCAGACACACAAATGCTTACATGACACTGAAGAATGTTTTAGCATGAAAAAAACTACCACAGCTGAAAGAATGTTTGTCTCTTCACTCCCTGGATATGAACCCTGATTAACATGAAGTGAGAGAGCAAATGGCACAGTATTCATGTCTTTCTCTGAAAAAGTAAACTTCCACTCACTTTGATCATTACATGCTAAGCCAACGACTTACCAATATTGCCTTGTTACAAGCAATCCTTGGGACAGAGCGAATAAAGCATTAGAACCTTGCCTACCAGAAATTTATCTAAATTACAATAAAGAGCTACCTGTTCCAGCCACCTCCAGCACCACACACACCCTATGTTTTGAGGAACAGCACCTCAAAAAGAGCTGTCAGTAATGCTGAGGACAGAGGACAAACTAAGCCCATATATTGCAGTGTTTGTTAATTGATCGCTGTCTTTGCTGTTTACAGTTTCATGTCCTGGTACAGTGAAATACCTTCCAAAGTCCCTTTTTAAATACCTTTACATGATAGAAAAATCAGGTGATATGGATCTAGCAGTACAAAATAAATTCCTCATGCACCACAGGATGAAAAAAATAATTAAACCCATTTAATAATCATCAAAAAAGAGTCACTGTGCTGGAGCCCTTTTGCTCATTCCTCTCCTACAGAAAGGAAAAAGATACAGAGAAAAACAGTTTCTATGCAGTGTTGTCACACCATCTTGGTTTTTCCTATTGTTGGCTTTCAACACACACTTCGTTCATATTTCTGTCTTTACATCTCAACATATACCACTTCCTTATGCTTTAATGCATTCAACAGTGTTCAACAATTCTGCAAACTGTAAAAAAGAGCATTTCTCCCTTGCCATAAAGGGAGAAGCATGTGGGGTTTTGTCACAGTTTTTATCAAATTTTTATCACAAGCACAGACATTCACATGTGTCGATCAATATTTTATTGTACATGGAGGAGAAATCCTGTTGTTCATCAAACAGATTGGATTCTTTAGCTTACTGAGTATAAAAGAGCAATAAAAGAAAACAAAACTCAAAATATGAAAGCATTATTTGCTTTTATCTTTCAAATACTATTTTACATAAATAAACTTTATTACACTTTAACCATGATTAGTTGGGGTTTTTTTCAGATAAGAAGTAATTCAGATGCAGTAAATGATTTTTATAGCTGGACAGGCACAGCCACCATAGCAAACACGAACACAATTACTGAGATTTATTTCACATCGACATAATCAAAAATCTGAAAAAGAAGTCAAGATGTTTCCCTTTTCCAGGCTTTGAATTAATGACAGTGTCTTGATCTTGCAAATGTGCATCATGTAATTTTTTTCATTCTAACTAGATCGAATCACTTCTCAACTTCAGTGGAATTCCTCATAGAAGTTCAAGCCTTGCTGTGTATCTTAATGAACAATTTCACAATATATCATTGCATCTTTTACATCTCTACAATCCAGAGTACTGTCAGTGGGGAAGTTTAGGGATTAGACCTTGTCAGCTAGGAACAAGCTTGTCAGCTTGTCAGCTAATTGCCGACTATTTATAAGGAACTATACATACTTAGAAACAGTACATTAAAAAAAAGTGCTAATAGATATAATAGCATGCTTTATATTAATAGCAAGTTTAGAAGTACTTTTATGTTAAGGATTTGACTAAAACAGGGACAGAAGTTAACTAAAGGCAAGCTGTTATCAAAAATATTAACTATGTTACAAGATATCTTTTAGAGTAGACTTTGAGCTTCAAAGTAATGAATATTCTGCAAAACAAAGGAAAGGAGGAATGTAACTGAAAAAACCAGCTACCTCTGAATATAATTATGTTTTAGTTGTCTCTGAACTAAGTCAGCCAAGGGCATGCAGTAGGGGAAATAATAATAAATTGTTTTTAATAAATTAGGTATTAATAAATAAATGCGTATTTATAATATCATTCACTTTAAAAAATTAAAAGAAAAATTAAAACAAAAAAAACCCAAAAAACCCCAAACAAAAAAAAAGTAAATTGAACAAAGCCAAACAAAAAACTCCTACACATTCCAGAGCTGTTTTTGAAGCCAACAGCTCCTATATTCTGTATTCAGTAGCAACATCTGAGTGCTCATACTAATTCCAAAACCAAATGGTGTGAACCCTTTGCAGCCACACAGATGAGACATTTTTCCTTTGTGGAGCACATAGCCTATCATGCAGCTTGGATGTGGCTGATGATACACATGTTCAACAGCCATTATTGCCTGGAATCAAATTATTTTAACAACAGTTGACATGTAGAAGAGCAGGGAAGATTCCACTCTTCCTAAACCCAAGAAAATGAAAATAAAATGTAAATATTGTCATGTTACCTAGCATTAGTTGATCTCCTTGTATACATACAATACTACTATTTAAACTCTATACAATTTATTGAATATTTTAGGACCTGTTTAACACACTGATAGCCCACTTTGAATTCAGTCAAAATAGTTTTAGCTCAAATATTCACCATTGCTTGCCCAAGACAACTTACAGCAAGAGATTCCCACTTTCTGAAAAACTACAGAGAACACATTCTCACCTGAAATGCAACTACTGAACGTAAAGTTATCAAGCACTTCAAAAAAAATCTGAACAGGTCAATCTAGCCCAAGAACAAACCTCAAGAAACAGAATGAGAACAAACACATATTAAGCATCCACATACATAAAAATGTCAGAATAAACCACACCCCAGTGCACGTAACCATGAACTTGAATAATTAATGACCATCTACTGAGCAACTGCAGCTAGGAAGAAATGTTGGGCTGTTATAAATTGTCCCTAAGAAAATTAAGCCTCCCTTCTATAGTGAAATCTTTTAAACTGTTTCAGATGAATCAGAACCATTAACAAATTTTGGGTTTTTTTCTATAATGGTCAAGGAAACCAGCTTTACGCAAGGGCATTGATCCAACCTGGAAGCAGTATTTTTAATACTAGATAGACCCTCAAACTTAAACTCAAAGAGAAGCTAAAATCCCACAAAACCAACGGTCAGTATTAGATATACTACCAGCACATCATTGTTTTTTTTCCCCAATGTGAAGGACTAACTGGGTCCAAATTTTGGTAATATAACTATCTAAAAAGCAATAACAATATGGAAACATTTTTCTGCTACTTCATTGGCTATTATCACTACACCATACCTCCACATGCATCTTGATTAATGAGGCCAATCAGAGTTTTGTAAGATTCTTGCTGATAAGGCAAGCACATGCTTTAGAAATGTGGTTATCTTTCTGCTTGACAACTATACAAAACCATCTTTTTCCCCACAAGCAATATAATTTTGCAAATCAGGTAGGTATTTAAGAAACAGAGCTCTCTTTACTGGCATACTCTGCCAAGGTGTGGCATTTCTGAGGTGTGAGGTAAGATCAAAGACAATCTCAATGGTCTCTCTTCAGATGAAAATTATTGAATTCAGACTCTACGCCAGTCCTGTTTGGACTCAGCCTAGGACACCCACTTCCTCACACACGTACTAGTTCTTGCAGGTACTAAGAACANCAGGGTATAAGAAAAGGTATTAAAAAAAAAAAAAAAAAAAAAAGGCTCTTCTCAGCATCTTATGCCAATCTTTATAAAGGATCTTAGGCAGATAGGTAAGGATTGTTGAAAGACTCAACTGTCAGAAATTCAATCTCCATTGCAAAAGGAAAAATTACATGGCTGCATTAGTACTACAGGCAAGTACTTTGTGACTTCTCATGAAAGCAAGTACTGTGAGAAATACAGTGAGTGCTTAGCAGAAATTTTTAACGTTTCAGATGGTAATCTGCCTATAGATATGCAGTGCACCGTGGGCCTGGGATTTCTGAATGACACAAAGAAAAGAAAGCAAAACCATCAAGAATCTTTAGCCATATTTTAAAACAGTAGGCAAGGTCATTTACAGCAGTTTCATCTCCTTTTATAGAAAAATTATTTGTTTTGGAGCCATTACTTGTTAGCTGTCAATTAAGAGGTTTTACCTGCCTTTCAGAGCCACTATAGTTCCACAAGCAACAGAAAAGTTGGTAGGTATGAAACTCCCTGTGTAACAACAGACCAACTAAGTAGTAAGACATGGAAGCTTTGAGCTATTAAGATAGACCACTTCCCCAAAACTTATTTATGAAACACAAATTGCCAACAATATACATACAAACGTTTTACACTTGACACTGTATGATGCCACATTCATTCAAATCCCTTTCTGAAGGAGCTCCTCAAGCGCTGTATAATCACACACATACACTTCCCATGTAACAACTGTAAGTTCCACGGGCACATTATCAAGCACCTAAAAGATACATCAACAGTTCATTATTTAGCACTGTACATACAAATCAGGAGCTTCAGCCATGTACAGTTAATTACAACTAACTCCAAAACTTGCGCTTAGTAAACCTATTCTCATTCTGAAATAATCTGCAGGCTTTAGTGAATGAAGAGTTATGAAAGGCAGCTGAAGTTGCTTTGGTAGTAAGAGCTAAGCAATCACATCTCATGAGAAGGGAAGCACCCTGCAGTAGCTAACACCAATGTCCCTCCCCCAAACATGAGAAAATTGTCCACTTACATCAAAGCAAATAAACGACCGACAGAATGCATATTAACATGCAGAAGTCTTTGTTATAGTATTCTTCATTCCACTTTTTCACTCCTCTACAACAAATTATGGAGTCAGGAGGTCCTTGTGAATTGACACACCATAGATATAATGCTCAGTGCTTCAATGAGATACAACACAAGTTTCTGTGTCTAGCACAGTTTAGCTTGGATCACAGTCACTGCTGTTCTGTGCAAACCTATTTATACTAACAGAGCAGACAGCCAAAACGGTTGCTTTGTAATTAGTTCAGGCATGTCTGAATCCAGAAGGGAAACTCTTTTAGTTGATTTTCCCTGGGAATACTGTTAAGTTCCACTATGGCTTCACAGTGTAACCATGCAGATCAAGAAAGGCCCCTCATTCACCTAGAAAAATAACAAATCATAGTACTAAATTGTTCTCCTGCATCTTGGCTTTACTCTGAATGCACTGAAATGTTTCAAAAATTAGTCATCTGTAGTGTCAAAGGCATTCCTGGCAAGAAGAGAAAATCTTGTTGAGAGCAAAACTCAGTCAAGATGACTGTAAAAACCTAATCCACACCTTTGAATTTGGACTGAATATCCATCACTTAAACATCTTGTAAATGACCCAATTTGTTTACATGGCCCTCTAGCTCTTTATGACTTTTCCATAAAGAAGTTATTACATCCATCCCTTTTATTTTGTTTTAGAGCATTTGAATGAGCCCCAGAACCACAAGCAAGTGAAACAGATTCTCTGCAGATGGAAGTGGCCTCATATAACTCTCCAAAACCGGTGAAATAGTTAGAACAACACTTTCAGTTTGGAAATGCCATACCTTCACACACAGAAAAAGAATTTCCTGTGCCATATGTCTTTTTTAATGTTTAACTATTGCATAAAATGAGTGCTGGTTTCCTGTCAATCCAAGGAGGAACATGGAGCCCCTAGGACTAATGCCTCGGATTGTTTGGAACAAGAGTGAATGAAGTTGGGTGGTTGCACAGAGAAATACGTGGGGGGATAAAAAGTCATAAAGTAGAAAATAGTAATAATCAAACTTAGATATTCTAGCTGGTACCATACAATAGCTCATCCAATGAAGCTCCCCAGATAATAGTTTAAGAAAAGACTGGACAACTGAATTTTATGGAAAAGACTCTAACTAAAGATAACAACTGAAACAAGTGATATTATGCATTAGTTCAGAAGTAAGTACCTCTTCCAGAAAAGTCACTTTCCCACTTCATGTGCTTCTAAACAAATGATGCTTAAAAAGAGGCATTGAGAAAAGAGAAGCTATGGATTGACAGGGAAGGTGTGCTAAGAGCATCTCCAAAACCATTTTTCCAGTGTAAACTACTCTTCAAACGTGACACTCCCTGGTATTTTACACATCAGCCTTTTGTTCACAGTAACTTACAACTTAGCTGATATGTGCCAAGCTGAATGATGGTTTAAAGATGTAGAATATCAATATTACAAAAAGGGCACCACTCCTTTACCTTTTACTACCTGAACCTAGTTTGAAGCCCATTTATCAGATTACAGGAACAATTCCCAAATTAACTGCAGCATCTAACCCCCTGCCCCCCCACCTTCTTACATGATTTATTGCCAATTCATAAGAATACTACAGCAGCAGCAATGCAAAAAGTAATTAAATATACAGAAAACACAAGCAGCATTGTTTCCTTTCCATTCTTTGCTGTTTCTGAGACAGACAGACTTAAGGTTTTAAGAAAAGCCAAGTAAAAGTGATAAAACAGTTTAAATCCAGCACAAAAAATTATCACTGACTATGACAGACATTTACTGAAAGCAAGGAAGGCCTCTCCTGCTTTCCTTTATTAGAACTGTAGTATTATAGGGAACACAATAGGATAGGTACCCAACCAATAGCACTGTTCATCTAGAAAACCAAGCACTAAAGAATTAAAAAACCAAAGATTTTTTTTAATTCCAGCCACAACACTGGCAAGGTGCACGACCAAAGGAAAGCCCCAGCCTCCCTGCCTTTACCAAGCTTTGTTCAGGATTAGTGCTATATTCCACTTCATATGGAGAAATCAGCACAACAGTGATCAAACTGAGCCATGTCTGCTTACTATTTGAAGGCAGTTAATAAACAGTTCTAACTAATTCAAGGAGAAATTCTGGTGTTTTGGGCTTTCACGGAGTATAGGAACAGAGGTGACCTTCAGCCTAGAAGAATCTCCTTATAAACATGGATGTTCTAAGGATACCTTGAATTAATTTACCATAAAATTTCAAGATTAATGAATAATTTATGAGGATTAATTCACTAAGAGACACATTGCCAAGGAAAAAAGGTGCTATTGATTATTCCCTAGCAACTCTCTCATTCTTAGTAGTATAAAAGGATGCCACTTCATGGGAAATAACCTTTGAACATTTCCTTATTTCATTTTTCTTTCTGCCTGCATTGAATTGTATTGCAGGGATGTTAATTCATATCCTCTTTCCCCAGCTCCAAACACCTGCATGCGAAAATAGCAGTATGAAAATAAAATTAAAAAAATAAAAGCAGCAACTGTCACTGTGAAGATCCTCACTGCAGAGTTAACCTGCAGAGTCTTAAATTAGCCCACGAGAATGAGAATAGCCACACAGTGAAATAATAACCCAGTGGCTCAATGAGACTTAGCTAAACAGCCAAGGAGTTCCTTCAATTTCAGCTGCAGCCAGCTCATGTGATGGTCTAGTCAGCAGAGGTGACAGCCCTTGCGAACCCTAATGCAGAAGGCCTGCAGGAGATCGAGGAATTAGCCAGGCTTTCTCCTTTTGTGTACATTAGTTTTTTAATAATTCTCATACTCTCTGTGTGTAAGACTTTCTCCCAGAGCATCCAGAGTCCTGCCTTTTGTCACCCAGCTGACCAATCACTGTGGAAACTGATTAAGTTATGAAAATGTACACAGTTGTTATTGTACACATGCTTTGTAAAGATGAAGTACCTTCACACATAAGATTGCTTACTATGGTGTAGGATCATGGAATTAAGCCGAAATAGCCCAATATCATGCTGGAGATATGTTTAAAAAAAAAATCTCAGTAGAATGATGTCAAGAAGAGGTGATCAGAGGACAGATGAACCCTAAGGCTAGGATGTCTATGGATGGAGCCAAGAACAAATTTTCCAGGCATTGCCACCTTAAAATAACATCCTACAATCTAAGAAAGCCTCTTCAAAACATCAGTTTATATTTTAGCTTCAGAAGAACACATTAGGAATTTTCACATATCTACTTTAATAAAAGCATTACACATTCAAACACAGGCTGTAAAAGTTCTCCCCAAAAGGGAATGACAGGGCTGAGTAAGTTTTAACATTCAATTAATTTCTCAGAACCACTGACACAACAAAGCACTCATACAGATACTTAAGTGCTACTAAAATAACTATGTTTCTATGTGCTAGCTCTATTCACTTTCTGTTCTGTAACTTTTCCAAAGTCCCAAAGTTTTCTGTGAAAAGGATCCATCTGTACAGGCCAATTCTTAAGATACTTACACACCAAGAAGTGTATTGTCCATGGCATGCACTCTGGGACTAAAAAGCAAAGGCAAGGCTCTCTGGTAAAGCCAAGAGCTATCTATAAAGCAATTGAAGAGGCTCATTTCCCAATAAGGGAAGTGGGCTTGCTCAGCACATCCTCTTTCTAGTAATCAGGAACTGCCAGACATAGCAAAAACCAAAAGCAGCAACCACCCAAAAGAGACAGAAACCCCCAAAGCCACTCTGTATCATGCACAACCACTGCAGCATTATGTAAACCAGTAGTTTGCTATTATGCGTTCACTATGTAATAATTAAGACTCATAGGGTTTGGATAAAGTTACAAGATATAAAAGACATTATGTTTATGTGAAAACAAAGTTCAGCATAAGCTCTTTGGCAATATAGCTGTCACTGTCTCAAGGTATGCCTCCTGTTTATTCTCCATTATAAAACTCTATCTGACTAATAGACAAACTAAAAACCCCTCAAACAACATGACATAAAGCTTTGAACCCCGATCTGCAAACCTAATAAGAACTAGTTATTGCAAAAATAAGATTTTACACTTAATCCCATTCAAGATATTTTAAAAATATATGGGGAGGTTAGGTTGGAATGACTACATATTTGGGACAAGGAGTAAATGGTCTGTGCTTTTAAAAACCTTACTTTTACCTAACAGAAGAAACAGAGAAGCAACAGGACTAAGGAGAAGTCCCAAGCACCGCTCTGCTGAATAGCAAACAATATGACAGAAGTCAACTACAAACACAAAAAGACCCAGTTTTAAAAAATTTCTTCCTCTGCAATTTATTGTAATGTTGATTAGCTTCTCTAATTTGCCACAATCTTTTGCCTAAAGTCAAAAGAGAATGTGCTGTAATTCATTACTTTCCAGGAAAAGGGCTTCAAAATATTTCAAAACAGGCCTTGGAATAAGCAGAAATAGTTTTAACTTGAGAAAAATTGCATCACTATCAAGTTTCCCTTTAGATGGCACATGCTTATGTATTATACTTCCTTATCTTCTCAGAGCTAAGCCAATTTCTGCTACCCAGCAGTAGTCAACAGGCTGTGCAGGCACTCTTCAATTCAACATGAGCCAGTGGAAGTGGCATCACACCACTGCCAAGTATGTCCAGTTACAAGAGATAGTTCTGCAATCACATGACTGCCTTCAAGAAAAAGCACTGAAATTCCCATCTGCAAGGATTCAATGTGCTGAATCACTTGGACATCCACACATTTTTCTGATGTTCAGCCCAAGTTAAAGGAACTTAATCAGAAACTCTGTGTTGCAATGATGTCCCCATCCTGGAATAAGCTGGAAGCTCTCTCTGGAGATACACAAATCAGGGAATCCTCTGTGCGGTTCAGAGTAGGTGTGTCAGGCCACACACACATGGAGGTGGATGAGAGAATCTTCCTCTGGCACTTCAGCTACTCACTCAGTTCCAGCTGTATCCACCAACTTTTCCCAAGGATGGCCTGAAATGTGCAAGTTTCCAGCTGTCTCAAGGACGCACACTTGGGTTTGGTTTTTTTGAGCCACAAAAAGTTTGTCCATTTCAGAAAATTTAATAAATAGATTATGAAGTGGTCGGTTAGTGAAACATTATTAGGGGTGTTGATTCATGTGGACGAAGAAAAAAAACAACTAAACTCCTTTTGAGATCTGTGAAGAGACAGATCATGATTTGACACATTACCTGTGCTGTAAGATTGACAGACGTCAAGTAAGTGCTTCGGTTTTTTAAGATTTACTTCAGCAACTCTATTTACTGCAGTTCATTCATACTTGAAACTGACTGCAGGAAAATCAGTCTTTCTAGTTGGTCCTGGTGAGTTTCTAACTGACCTCCGGTTCTCAGCCTCCTGAAGTCATTCAGTACTACACTTGAAATGTACACACCATATAAGCTGCACGCACCATTGTTTATGGCACCCAACAGTAGTTTTTACATTATATTCTATAGAGACATTCTCATGTTTCTCATAGAAAACATAACAGCTGGTAACTCAGCAAAATTACTTTAAACATTTATTGCATTTTTTTCTACGGCAGCCAGGAAAACAGATCTTAGATCCTCCTGCCATCTCATGCTGTAATCAAATCCAAATTAAACTAATAATATCGCATAAGCAGGTGCACTCAGACCACCAGGGTTAAGTCACTAAAATCAAGTCATTCACAGTGCTCAACCTACCACCAGCTCCCTCAGACATTTCTGAAACCACAGAAACAGCATGAAGATACTATGTCAAAAACAGCAGTCAAAAGTAGATAGAAATTAATCAAGAACTGTAAGAGAAAGACGAAATAAGTAAACCATCCAATCCATCAAATTCAATACGCAAGAGATTGTTTTGTTCTTTAAAAGAAACTGAGCAATTTTTCTTGACTCTTTGCTTCAATATGGAAAAATGGTAATAAATACATCAGAAAGCCATAAGAGAAATGATAAAGCCACCTAAGTATGAAAAACCCTTCAAAGCATAATCTGTTTTTCAATATGACAAAGAATTGTAGAAATTAAATCCACCCAGATTAATGGGAGCCATCACTACATGCACCATTTACTGCTACTCTGCTCTCCAGAAAACTGCTGCATAAACTTCTTTGATCCTCCAGATGAATTATTTACTCAGTGGAATAAAATTAAAACATTAAAGATAAATAAGATTTTTTTCAAGTAAATCACATAAACCCCCTTACTGTCAAGCAGAATTACAAATAAAACCTGTTCTTTAAGAAAATCTCACTATAACAGGGGGCAGGCAAATAAATGCATGGAGGTAGTTTTAAGTGGTTTCAAATGCAGCTACATTGGCCCCAAAATAACCAACACACTGAATTTCTAGGAGGTATCAGCAAAACACTGTGTTCCAAAATATTTAATTTACAATTATGAAGAATATTTACACTAAGAAATTGCCAGCTAAAATAATATTCACAATGCACCAAAATCAAGAGAGCTTCTTGTGCCCACAATTAGCAAATAAATTGAGTCAAACTGTAATTTTGAAGTTAATAATTATTTAGTTATTAAATAAGTAAATACCAGTTATGAATAAATTAATCCTTAAGCATATGCTTACCCTTTGAAACACAGCAGTGTTTCACTGAATTAATCTGAATTAATAACTGGTCCCACTGAATTAATAACTGGTCATAGGCATCTTCAGTATCGCCTTGAAGCAACAGCTACAGCACCCATGTGTGCAGCTGAGCAACACTGTAATCCATTCTACTGCAAAGCCTCTTGGCCACTTAGCAGTTTTACAAGTTGAGGACAGAATTTTTATTTGTAGACTGCGTGAGTAAAAAATCTCCCTCTCTCCTGACCAGAGATTACTTGGCATGTGAACAGCAATATCTCATTCTCGTACTCCAGGGAGTTTTAACCTGCCTCTAGCTAAAAGCTATACAATCTTTAGATTGCAGCAGAGTGTAAAAATCATTCTAATTAAATCAAGTAAGAACTGGTTTGACTTGTGTTACTGATCCCTCAAATAATTAAGAAAAGTTAAGAAAAGTCAGGGGTTGGTACTCAGCTATACCTAAACTAGCGCTAATTTTTTAAAATAAGTTTTGCAATTGAACAACTATAAGGAAAACTTAAAGTAAGCTACAAGGGGAACCTGGACTGTTCTAAATATAAACTACCACAAAATATAGTTTCAGGGCACATTTTAAAAAAAAAAAAAATTAAAGTTCTCCTGGCTTTGCATTTGTTCTAAGATGTAGTGACTGTATCTTAGAGCATGCCAAATTTCATTGCAAACCAGTTGAAGCCTGACCTAAGGCAGCTGCATTTCTGATATATGTGAACAGCATCTAGTTTGTACTGTCACGTATACTTACACCTATTTACATTAGTTTTGCCTCTGTGCTGTATGATCTACCTTTCACACTGCTGGGCTCCCATTGTTGCACCCTGGAGGCCTTTCACGGCCCAGCTGCATTATCCTGGAACAAACCTTTTAGAGGAGACTGACAGCATTGCAGGTTTCTTTGCAGTCCTGACAAAGTTAAAGCAAAGCAATGACAATACTCTGTGTGTTGATAAGCGCCATATGCACACCATGCAAATTTAAGAGAAGGCAGTATAACACCACGAGATATTAGCATATAATTGCCAGGCCCATTTTGTCACAAGCTGGTACCCTAAAGCCTCTAAACACCAGGTAAGATGGGAAAGGGTAGAAAGTGAGTGATTTCTCACACAGAGCAGATAATTTCCTGTACTGTGCACAAAGTCTGATTGGTTTCCTGTCAGAATAGCCAGGTCTCTGAGTCTTTTGATCACTTTCCTCTGGCCCTTCACAGTTGCTCTGATTAGAGATTGATCCTCATGCTGCTCTTTGATCAGCAGCTCCGGCAGTCTGCAGGTGCCATATATCATCACATTAACAGGCCAGAGCAGTATTAATCTTCCCCTTTTAAATTTGTTAGCACACTGCATATTCTACCCATTCACAGAGCACTTGCAGAGGTCTCTGAAACTTTGCTTTCTATTATAAGATACGAGGTAGAATACTTTTATCTGGGGAGTCCCAAGTTCAAAGTTGAGAGAATTGAATTAGCCTCGAATCTGCGTTTCTGCTTTATTTCATTACAGTTCAGAGAGCTCCCAGCTTGGCCTTTTGTGTTGGTTTGTGTCTAGGGAGAAAGCTTGTTCTAGCTGACATGCTAAGTACTAAATTTTTCAAACACACCCCCCACCCCCGCCCCGTACATTAAACACCAGGGTTTCCATGAATGTATGCTAACAGCCTTAATTTTAGTTATTCTACACTAAGTGTGGTTTCATGCAGTATATAACGTTACAGTTTGTAAAATATTCTTTAAAATGACTTCATAATAGCAGATCAAGAGGAAAGGCGCTTAAAAATCTGAATAATGTAAATCATACGGAGTTCAGAGGCTAAGCAAATTACACACCCCGAAGCTGCCCTTGCTGTATGAAAGGAGTCTTTCTCCAGCTCTGCACAGCCCCAGCCCAGGGGAACTTGCATTTGAGAGTTTTCTAAACATTTCAGGTACACTTGAAAGTTGAAAGTAATTCTCATTTCCTATGCAGGATTAGCTCGTTTCCAGCCCGTACAAAATACCACTCATTCACGCACAGACACAAAAACCCACCCCCCGAGAGAGACACATTTCGGGTACAAAGGTGCGCGGTCGTTGCTGGGTTCGGGTTGTTGGCTTTTTGTTTGTTTCTTTTTTTAGCAGGGCGAGGCGGCGGAGGGGAAGGGGGCACATTCTGCACCTCCAGTACCGCAGAAGAAGAGCCACCGGGCTCC
>VZRL01005207.1:66587-110750 GCA_013397895.1 Origma solitaria | reverse complement strand
CGCAGCGCGGCCCGGAGCCGGCGGGCAGAGCCGCGCTGCCCCCGCGCCCCCAGCCGCGGGGCTGCCCCGCGGGCAGCAGGACAGGACACGAGAGGAGAGAAGACGAAAGGAGAGCTCCGCGCCGCACCGGCCGGGCGCCCGCCCCCGCCCTGCCCCGGGCTGCGCAGCGGCGGGCGCTGCGGCTCCTTACCATTCTGCTCCTTGGCGCCGGAGAAGGCGAACTTGCTGCTGAGATCGGACTCGGCGACGGCCCCGTGCCTCCGGCCGGCCAGGGCAGATGTCAGCAGGAGCAGCCCGAGGAGGAGCATTGGGCCGGCGGGGCGAGGGGCTCCGGCACAGCAGGCACTGGCGGCGCGGCACCGAGGCCCGGGCGTCTCTCAGCAGCGCCCGGCGCGGGCTGCGCCGCTGGGGAGAAGGCAGCACTGAGCCTGCTCTGGCAGCGGAGAATTGCAGGGTAGTTTCCACATAATCCCATCCAAAACTTTTTCCTAGAGCCCTTTTCTGTGTCTCCAGGTTTTGTTTTCCTTTGGCTTTTTTTTTCTCTCCCCCCTCTCTCTCTCTTAAAAAGAAAAAAAAAAAAAGAAAAGAAAAAAAAAAAAAAAAACAAAAATCAAAGGAAAACCTGGACACCNAAGAAAAAGGAAAAAAAAAACAAAGATCAAAGGAAAATCTGGACCCAGACCAGCTTCCCAAGGACTAAACAATCCGTGGCCGTGGCGGGCGGGGGTCGGAGGAGCCGGGCTGGTGCGGGGCGCTGGTGCCGCCGCGGAGGAGCGCGCACCTGTCAGCCGGCGGGGGCGGGCAGCCCGCGCTCCCACAGCAGCGCTTCCCTCGCCCGCAACTCGGCTGCCAGCCCGGGCCGTGTCTGCCGGCTCCCCCCTCCCTCCCACGGCCGCCGTCCCATCACGGCGAGGGCGGCACCTGGCGCGGCCGTTTACGCCCCGGGAAGTTGTCGGTGGGAAGAAGGAGGCGAGCGGGGCGGCCCCCGGCGCTGCCCCTCTCTCGCGGCCAAGTGGCGGCGCAACAGGTGCTGGGGAGGGAAGCGGGGGCGTCTCCCGCAGCCCCGTCTGCCTCACCAGGGGGGCTCCATCCGCCGTCCCCCTGCCCACAAGGAACCGAGGTCACCGCGGTCCGGAGTCAGTTTGTGGGTTTGGTAATTAGGGTGAGGTGCTGACTTACCAGTGTTTGTTTACTGGGTTGTTATTATGCTAATTGGGGTTGTGCTTGAAAACTTGATGCTTAAACATTTCGTCCAAAGGATGCCTTTGGTAGTGGGAACTAAAACGATGAGAGATGGTTTTAAAAAGTCTCTGACTACCTTTTTTCCCCCCTTGTTTGTATTTGTTTGTTCTGGGTTTTTTGTACTAGAAGTTGTTTTAGTTACCCTGAACTGAGACATCTAACAGTTGCATAACCAGATGGAAATACAGGTTCAACTCTTAGTGCCTGGCTTGTTGCAATGCTATTCAGTACTTGATGAGGTGGTATCCGTAAAGCAGACAGGATTGGGTTCCTTTTTGCCGTTTTGCCAGAAACTAGAACTGAGATTATGGCAAGAAGTATTTCCCTATTAATGCTTGTGAGGACTAAAAGGAGTGATGATGTTCTTCAACACCCATATAGGTTTTTGCTAGAGATGGCATTTCTAGTTTGCTAAAGGTCTTGAAGTATGGCTGTGTGGTGGGTCTGGGTAACAAGACCAAACGCTAACTGGGTATTAGGAGGGCAAAAGAAGCAATTAGGACAAATCTTTTCATCTTGACTGAGAAGTTTTGGGAGGGTTTCTTAAATTTTTTACTTCAGCCCCCATAGTTCTGAGGTGGTTTTGGGGATGGATGTGGGACCTATAGATCCATAGATTTTTTGGGGGGTCTATATAACCGTGATATGTGGAAGACACACAAGAGAGAAACTGAATCTACATTGCCAGAGTCTCAAGCACACGCTACATAAATTTCTTATCCTTTGACCCAGCTCTTTCCATTATATAACTGAGCTGTTTCTTCGCCTCAGCCAAAGTAACCCTTGAGACAGTGATAAACAACCCCTCTGTTCCTAATAAGTGACATATTTCCAGTAGCAACTGAAAGCTGTCCAGCCAAGTTGGGCTGTCTTCTGAAAAGCAGACTTGGAGCATACCGTAAATAGCAACCCTTCACTTACAGCGCAAGAAGACAGAAATGTGCTGCAGAAAGCAGACTATGTAGTTAGTTTTATTATTGTTATCCTTATAATTTTTTTGGCTTCACTGATGTTATTTTTAAATGGAAATTAAAATAACATGTACAACTTTCCTGGTCTCCTACACCGATGACTATGAGCAGTGTTTTGGGGTTTTTTTAATCAGATCAATGAAATATTACACTGTAGCTTAACCTTCATTGCCTGAGGATTTTGTGGGATTCTTTGTAGTTTGCAAAACTGATGGCAAATTCACTCTAAAAAACATGGGCCTAATGTCTTACACTGTGGACATGAAAAATAAACCATCCATTGAAAAATCTAGGCTGTATCAGACCAGGGTTTCATCTGGAGGTGCTGGAGCATGCCCAGAGAAGGAGAGTGGGGCTGGTGAAGGGTCTGGAGCACAAGTCCTATGAGGAGCAGCTGAAAGATCTAGGGTTGTTTAGCTTGGATAAAACAAGACTCAGGGGAGAGACCCTATTGCTCTCTTCAGCTGTCTGAAAGGAGGGTCTAACAAGGTAGCAGTCTCTTCTCCCAAGTAACAAGTGACGGGAGAAGATGAAACAGCATCAAGTTAGGTCAGGGGAGGTTTAGATGGGATATTAGGGAAAACCTCTTCACAGGAAGGGTTGTGAAACATTGGAACAAGCTGCCTGAGGAAGTGGTAGTCATGATTCCTGGAGGTGTTTAAAAGATATGTAGATATGTCACACAGGAACATGGTTTAGTGATGGACTTGGCAGTGCTGGGTTGGTGGTTTTACTTGGTCATCTTGGTCATTTCCGACCCAAGTGATTTAATGATTCTGTGGTCCTGGCTCAGACTCTTCAAAGGAAAATGCAAGAACCCACATAGTGGATGAATATAGAATAACACTACCTAGGGAGGAAGCTGTCATTCTAAACCTCCTGTAATTAAAGAACGGGTACATTTTTAATCATTAAGGCTTTACTTCTTTCAAAATTCTTTTGTTGCAAATTCCACCCAAAATATTATGTGTTGTAATCTCCATCCTTAAAAATGTCCAATCTTCCCTGAAATTCATGCTAAGCATTTGTCACCAGCTATCTATGTTTATTTTTAATGTTAGTTCTCTCCAGTTTCATCAGGTATGTGTATGTGCTTAGGTTATGAAAATAAATCATTTATATTTGCCTTCTTTACCCTGTTCATCTTCTGAGTTACAGCTGAATCACATCCTTTCCCAGACAGGTATTTTTACTATGGTTTTCACATGAACACCTCTATACTTCTAAGGCTTTTCAAGTGCCATCTGGTTTTGTTGTGTTTTATCTGGGGTGGGACAAACAGAACATGACATTCCAAGTGAAGGCCTAAGCTAACATTATATAGTGAATGAAGATAGAATGTTTCATTGTGTTCATGCCTTTAACTTTTTACATGATCTACTCGTGTAATAACCCACAGAAGTGTTGGCATTGAAAAAGTATTCTAAATGGCTAGACAATTATGACAAACCACTGTATGTGTAATTCAGATAATGCCTGCCAGTGCATATTGCATTGCCTATACTGAATTTCACTGGGGACCACGATGCCAATGCAGCTAAGAGTTCTGGTGGCTCAATGTTCAGTACAAACTTCTCTGGATATCATTCTTTTCTGCATACATAATAAATATTTCTGACTACACAGAGCTTTATGCTCCTAAATTTTCTCCATGATTGGAATTGTACTTCAGTTTTTGGGTTTTTATCAGTCAGTTCACCTTAACTCATCTCACAATCATTTAGTCTACACTCTGTAGTCTTTCAAAGACTGCTTTCCCCAAAGGTTTTGTAATGCAGTCTACAAAATATGTATCAAGTACTTTTCAATTTAAATATTGCAACTGATGTTTCTCTGTAAGTTGCAATATTCAAATAATCTGAGATGCAGATTTTGCTCTGTAGAACAGGCACACTGATTTCACATATTTTCAGATTGTTTTATGACTGTTTCTTATCATCCTCATTTAGAATTATTTTTGGAAGGAGTATTTCTTTTACGTGAATAAAATTTGAACTATCTGGATTATCCAACAGGAATTTATCGTATTGAGACTTAGCCACCAGAGAAGGCAATGGAAATTTGGCCTGTTAGTATATCAGAGACTTACTGTGATGCTGTAGAGACTTTGTACTCCTGAGCTATAAATATCCTTGAAATGAAAAGGCTTTCTCTGTGATTATTATTAACTGAGCTACCAATAAGATATACATTCATCACACAATCTTCGAAACCTTCACTTACATCAGCAAATAGAATTCCCCACACCAAAGTCCAACTAATGTGATCACCGTGCCAACAGAGGTGGATGGTCCCATGTGCTCCATGGCTTGTCCCTTCACCACTTTGCAACAAGAAAGGTTCCTCATTACTTTTGAAAGTGAGCTGGAACTGGCAAGGTGCATAGATGTTCACGGACTGCCCTTTATGATTTGAGCTGATGCCAAGAGATTTGGACTGATTTCAGGGAGCCCTAAATCTCCCAAGCAAGCCCTATGAGGAAGTGTACTATTTCCTTCTCCTATATGCTGTTTCAGCAAGACTCTTTTTCCCCTTCATGAGGTTTGCAATGAGGTAAACATTTCTCACCTGAGAAGGAATAAGGTGTGGAATACAGTCTTTGGGAGGAAAATAGCAAAAGGCTGAGATATAAACCCATTTTTAGGTGTGATGTACAACCAAAGGAAAATGCTTCTGGAGATGTGTACCTCTGCACATGCAGTTACTTCTATCAAATTCATGGTTAGAGCCAGACATTTACATACCTTTGTACGGTTATGATCCACTGTTGGGAAAAGCAGATTGATTCCCTTTTCTCTCTAAAGCTTGTTTCACTTCTTAATGAGAATAGCGGAAAAAAGGATAATTAATACATATGTACTTTTATATTCCTATATATTCCAAACGCACCTGTATAATCCTTGTAAGATCATACTAAAAGCAAAACAGTATTTTGCAAAACTTAGAATATAATTTAGAACTAATAAATATCTGCTCATGCAGACACACAGGCAAGTGTCTGCTTTTGTGCAAAGTGCTCCTGATTTCAGCATAGTTACACATTAATTAGTTGCTGGTATAAAAGGGCTGAGCTTTAAATGCTTATGTTCACATTATATAATTATTTTTAATTATTAAATTAGTTATTAAATATTATGTTTTATTAAATTTTTTATAGATTAGTGATAAATATGAAAACAGAAATTGCATCACCAACACTGATTGCCTTCTAGAAAAGCAGTAATAAAATATTCTGCTCTCATGATCACCGAGCAATTGGAAAAGAGACATTTGTACAAATAAACACAACTCTTGTAATCTTACTCATGTGAGGTGAAAAAGCTGTGTATGGAATTGAATAGAATATCATTCCTGTGTTAGAAAGTACTCCTGTAAATAAGGTTACAATAAATTTTAGTGTTTCAGTCTTATTGTCTGTTCCTACTGAATTTATAAATGAGTGGGAGACTTGTTGTCCCATTTCCATGCTACATTCAAAAATACAAAGAAGAAAAATGTGAAGTCCAAAGAAGTTTCAATTATGTTGATGCTAGTGTGGTGTGGATTGCTCAGACACGAACAGAGAGAGAATTCCAAACACTGGTCACTTGAATCACACCTCCAAATAAAAGATGCCATTTCTGTTTTGCAAATCCTAAAATGGGTCTTAAAAATACACTTAAAAATAAGCATTTGAAAACAGACTTCTAAGCATATCGCTGTTGTTCTGCTCAATGGGGCATAGCTTAATCATTTTTCAAAATGACTCAAACTTTGGAGATCAAAGTCCGTATTGTACTTTTGTGTGGTTTCCACGTATAAGCATTGTTTTAGAGCAGTCTTATATAAGAATTCCAATTATTTAATCAATTACATACACATACCTAGTCCAAGTTACAATACAACTTTGCTTTACATATGCTGTGGGAGCTACACCAGGAGACAAGGAAGGAGGCCCACTAGAGGTCTCCCAAACTGTTTAAAAGAACACTACCCACTTCTGACACCTGCTAGCTCTTCTGGGTCTTGATGGGCTTCCAAAGTCAGCATGCAAAATGCGGAACGTGGCGGTCACTTATGCCTTGGTAATGTGTTTGCCAAACTTCAACATAGACTACACTAAGGCCTGAAAGGGCAGCAGCTGCCAGTCTGAAAGCCAGCATTTCCCCATGGGATATGTAGGAGTATTCTGGATGTGAAGATCTCTCCCTCAAAGCATTCACATTTTTCTGTATCCTTCCAGAGCAGAATGCTCCTGTCATTTTATACCCCCATGGAGATGCACCTCAGTATTCATGTGCTCTTAGGCACATGCTTGAGCAAGTGCCCAGATGGCAGGCTTGCTCAGGTACTCATGAATGTTCACCTATTTATGACTATGTGTGTCATAAATAGTTCCTTTTTAATCAGATGACGTCACTTACTGATCACTAACATCTTTGGTTCAGTCAACATGCATGAAAAACTGTCATGATCACAGCTGAAGATGGCTTGGCTCTGTATCAGCTCTGAAGAACTATTGAATTCTGGATAACTGTTGGTCTTCCTGACTGTCTTACTTCCACTGAGCATTGCAAGATATGGATATGCAATCAAAATAGAAATTCTGGTTAGTATTTTCAAGCATTACTAACCACTGCTGTTTGAAAAAATAGTATGTGTCATGTGGTTATAAAATTGCATCACTATATCTTGATTCAGTAAAATTAAGGGTAAACTGTATTATTCAAAACATATAGATATAAACAGATTATTTCAAATACTGATCAAACCCACTTACAGCATTACAAGATTTTTTCGTACTGAAATAATTCTAAGTTATTTGTATATGAATATTCAATGGCTTTGAAACTGCTCTTCAGAGAAATGAAACTCAGCTGAGAGTATTTATGGCACAGCAGCATAATTTTGCTATCAATATTTGCAATTTGTCTAGAACTTAATAGCCTGAATTCAGATGGTCTATCAAATAGTTATACTAAGATCTGTCACATTTATTTGAATGGAATATTTATATCTATTGAGTTTGAAGTAGAAAAATAACACATCTTAATTTACTTTATGTTGTAGGCATTTTATGTTTATGTTATTTAGAATGGTATTGATACTAAGAATTTTGGTTGTTGAACATGTTTAACTGAACCAGAATTTTGAATATAGCTGTTGCACTTCAGCTTTAGTCTTATGGTACTTCAGTCCACATAGAGCAGGAGTAATGCTGAGAAAATTACATAGCTATGAGCCTTCATTTAAGTACAAATTCAGCAGAAGAGAACAGGAATCGTATTGACATCACCTTCCAAACAGCATTGTTTAAAGGCTAAACTGAGACTACAGTTTAACTGCTTAATTAAATCCATCTAAGAAGACAGGGCAAATGAGTCCGTAGATTAGAGAACATTGGGAATCTAACAGGAGTAGAGGAGTAATGGCGAACTGAAGAGCAGGAATGTCCACCCAGGAATGATGAGGCACTGGAGCAAAATTTCTACTACATACGGAGTTTCTGTCCTCCCTAGCCCTGAGTCACCACTTTACATTTCCTCTCATCGGTTCTTTTCCTGTTTCTTCCCTAGTCTTCCTCTCTTTCACCTCCTCCCTTTCATCCTTCTCAATTAATTAGTTGCTACTTCTAATGCACTCATTATTTAATTAAAGTCTTGTCCTCCTAATCTTATCTCTCCACACCTGATTTAAGTACTAGCTTTCCTAATCCACCTCCTTGCCTTCATAACTGGTTCACTGATACTCCCTAGTACTCAGATTTGTTTCCTCTTTGTATTTCACCCTGCTTTATTTCCTGTCAATCTCCAGGCCACATTTTCTTACCACAGCAAACTTTTTTCCACATTTTCATCTCACAGAATGACCTTCCCACAACTTTACTCAGGCCTTCATTGCATTGATTTGTTCAACAGAGGCTAGTGAGTGAATTGGTGCTGCAGACCCAGCACCCACACTGTGGGGATGTTGGAGAAGATCTTTCAGTATGCTTCCAAAAAGAGTTGTAATTTTGCAAGACAGCCATGAGATGATAATCAGTTGTAATATGTTTCAAAAGATATCTTTCTTATCAAAACTAAACTCCAGGGTAAACATACCTGCTATTTTGTCTGCCCCGACTGTTATGACACTTTTCCCAGAGCTCTCTTATTTTAACCTACAGTACATACCTCTCCTTATTGACAGAGTATCTCTGCCTCTGAACAGCTTCCCTGTCCCACATTGCAGAGAGTCAACTGGAGAGAACGTGTTCTAATGATCCACCTGAACCTAGGCTTGGCATCATCTACAGAAGCACACCAGAGTTTTATTCAGGCCATATGGACCTCTTCCAGAGAAGAGATGAAGAGCTTCCAAGGAACTGATCTGTAATATTTAAGAATGTACAGATCAGATGCGAAGTTTAATTTTCCAAGTTTCTTTAAAAATTATTAATTTATGTAAAAAGAAAAGGCATCAGGCACATGTTCAAACTGGTTGATATCACTTCCTAAAACATGAACTCAGCAGAAATTTTTAAAAAAGCTTTAACATGGGGGACATACAAAATCATAAACACTGAATTTGTCATGATTTGCTTCATTCACAGAACTAAGTTATTTTGGCAAAAATAAGGTTCAAAATGGAACGTGGAGGCTTTCATCCATGTATTTTTCCAAAGTCAGAAATAGTAAAAGTTTTTTAAATTATCAGGTCACCTTAGTAAACAGCAAAAGTGCTTATATTTTCAGAATTTTTAAAAAGTTCTCATTTAACCTCTTCATTCATTATGACATTTAAAAAGCTAATATAGATTCTACAGGGTTTTTTTTTCCATAAGATAAAACGTTATTGCTAAGGGCTGAGCAGCTAAATTCTACCAAAATTTTTTCTACCCCTTGTTGCGTCAATAGAGGTAAAATTTCTGCATTTTATAAATATATTAGAATAATCTGAGATACTGAAGAGTAGTTAAATTTTTACCTAGGTAAACTGCAAAAGAACATAGAGTAAAGCCTATTTTAGTATTAGTATTTCAAATCATACATTAGTTTTTGTATCTGGAAATTCAGGTAATCCTGCAGCAACTGGACTGCCAGCTGGACAAGAGTATGAAGAATATAAGAATGATGCATTATTCATACCAATAAATTCTCATTGTTATTTCCTTGCCAATTCACTGAATGGAAATACACTACAAAGGAAAATAATTTTAAAGCTTTTTCCAGTAATTTTTCAAAGCTATCCCACGACTAACCACTGGAGTTCATGTCATCCAGTTAAGAATGCACAATATTCCAGAGTATTGCCAACATTTTTCTTTATTGATCAAACACTGGCATCAGTCTCTCATTCCCACAGCACCATAAAAAAAATAAGAACTTCAGCTTCACAGCCATGTGGATCACAGATCATCCCATAAAATGTGTTTAGGTTGACAGTGGGTCTTTAAACTCCTTATTTCATATTATGTTTCTAATACTGTTGTATGTTGTGCCCTGTCACAATCCATTTTGAAAATAATACTACTCCATTAATGTTCAAATTTATAAAAAATACTTTTTTCTCCTTAGACTATAATCTATGTCTAGTTAGGTATTTAGAGTGGATTTGTAGCATAAGCAGTGATATTGTCATTGCCTACTGCTCCTTCAGCATTCTACTTACTGTCAATAGTCCAAAACATAACATTTAACAGGAGATGGAGGAGCTGAAGATGCTGAGGTTGTCAGCATCTTTTTGGCTGGAACTCAGTACCTCACAGGATTATGCCTCCATTCAGAAAGCATATCAGCAATGCCCAGAATGAATGTTGTGAATAGGGGTGGACCTGAAGAAGCTCTGAATCAGTGAAAAATATGAATGTTATTCAAAGGATATATTTTGAAACTGTAAACCAGTTTTGAGATGATAGTTCTTAATCTGCACAATGGCTCCTGATCTAAATGGATTGGTAGGACCAGGTTCCTAGTCCTGCCCACTACCCTATTGGATGACAGCCTAAAAACGCTTCTGCGCAAGGAGTCCTATCACACACATAGAAAGAGTAAGCCTGTTCATCCCTGAATAAAGCAAATATGACTTGATCCTTTGTAGCTCAACACATTTCTGCTCAATCCTGTGAACCACTGAACTGAGTAATGTTAATTCCATTATATTCATTAAAAAATCAAAAACAAAGCTAAGAAAGAGTGCTCAGTCCTTCATATAATTGGAAATTAATGAGAAAGATAGTTCAATAGAGGGTTCTCTGCATTCAATTCAGTTGTCCTGTTTACAGTCTGATGAATGGATTTTGATCTTTTTTTGATGCAGGAAATAATGAAAGCTCTATTTTCAGTGCCACACCTGGTCAGGATCAGCAAGGTCATACTGAAGCAGAATGATCACTGAGAGCAGGTAAAGCCACAGAAGCTGAGTTATTACCTTTTTGATTGTCCAGTTTTTATTCCCCTCTTCAGTTTTCAGGACTCTGGCATTTCTATTCTTTTCCACCCGTTCTATTAATAATTGCTTGTGTACTTATTGCTACCTACAAAAACATTTTGTCACATAAAATTAGTTGTTATGGTTGTATATTTTGAGCAGAAATTTTTGTGTGCAGTAAGTTTTAACAAGTGATTATAGTAATAGCTTTCTTGTGCCTGTTGTATATCTTATGAAAACAGAAGGAATTTTACTTTGGCAAAGATAGCAGATGATTGCCAATAGACTGTCCTTTTTTATTCTGTTGTAATGCAGAAGAATTCTGCTTATGGAAAGATAATTCAGTGCTGGTTTTGTAGTGGAGACTAGTTATTATTTTAAGGGCATTATAAATCTCTTCTACCAAATTTATACTCATGGACCATATTTATTCTACCGGCAATTTCCAGGAAAGCTGTTTGTAAAGATAATTCAATCAAACTGGGACTATTCTAGCCACTGAAAGATGATAATTCAGTCACCATGCCCCTTCATCCCACAAACTATGGACAGTCAAATATCCATGAACTACAAATACCAAGTTATTGTAAATGTACTTTTAACATCTGCAGTTTTAGTTAAGACTAATACATGGCTTTAGGTAACTTAGAGAAATTAATGCTAATTGAATAGATGAGAAGAATGTCATTCATTGCACAGACTAATTCAAAACTACTAATGCAGTTATCAGATGGAAGTCAGATTTGTCATATCAGTTAATTCTTGTATGTGTATTATGGTATTATGAATAGCTGCTACATGTTGAGACAGTGGAAAACTAAATGCTTTTTGCAAACCTGTTCCATTGCTTTTTCCAAGGTTGTTAGCTTTGATTTGTAGTTCTTTATCTTATACTGAGTGAATTTTTTCATGCAGGACCAAGTGCATTAATAGCTTAGGGCAATATTATGAGTTATTTTAGGTAAATCTGCCCATAGAACAATGTTTACAACTGCTAAATAATACCATTTTGGTTCTCAAGGTTATTAGATCAGGTTCTAACTTGTAATGACACCATACAAGGAAAATAAGCAATATAATAAATGATATAATATCTTGGAAATTAATGAGTTTAAGAATCTGTCAAGTATTCAGTGTATAAAATAAACATTCATGCCTCCCCTTGCAGATGTGAACTTGTTCATTTTAATGTATAGCAGATTGCAACATCCAGAAGGAAAAGAGAAAAAAAACAAACAACAAAAACCTTCTAGCAGCACATTCTCTTTTCTATAATCACTCATCACTCATCTCTGGTATATCAGGGACAGAAAGCAAAGGGAGTAAAGCATAAGAATCACCAAGTGACATCTGACATTTATTCACTAAGAACTGCTGAAACAGCTACAAAAAATGAAAGCAAAATGGAAAAATTCCCTACAGAGAAATCACTGTGGGGATTAAGCAATGGCTAACTGATTTGCATGCAAAGTTGTGCTAGCATGATCATGCTACTTTTTGAATGTCAGCTTGTGTATTTTTGCAGTGCTGCATTCTGCCTTCAGGAGGTATCAGTCCTCTCAAATACCTGAAGTTTTTTCATCTGGCCCAGCTCAACTTAAATCCAGCCTGATCTTGTTCCTCCCTGTGGCAGGTTTGTCTGGATCCTCAGTTTGAGAGCCCCACCATTGTGGGGCAGTCCACAGGTCCCGCAGGTACATGGCAGCACTGTGTGGGCATGCAACAGCTTATCTGCAACAAAATTAATCAACACGCAATTTTGAAGCATTATGCTAAGATATTATCTAAAATTTTGAGGGAAATAAGACTTGGGTCAGCTCGGCACTTTGCTTGAGATGGAAACCATTCCTGCACCGAGAGCATTGTGCTCGTAGGATGTACCTGGTAATTTGTGTAGCTGGGTCTTTCGGCTCTAGTTTAGACTTTCCTCCATGGTGCTCTGCTAACCGGATTTTAGAATCAAACATTTTGTCCTTCCGATTGTAAGTTTACCATCATCTAAGTTATGCTTCAGAATACTTCTATTTCAGCTTATTAAATTCTTCTGATATTCACACCAGCGGAAAAATAAATGCTTCTGCAGGTATGGAAAAGTCTGTGTTAGTAAAGCATCTCCAGTGAAGACTATATCCTTTCTATTCCCAAAGTAACTGAGGAGACTGGTAAGCAGCAGTTACTAAAAATAACCAAGTCTTACTGACTTGTGCCCAACCCAAGAAACTTGTCTCAAGGGAATTTCAGTATTTGTGTTAATTTTGGGTAAGCGTGGACTAATAGAGGAGATTCATAAAACTGGAAAAAGCAAATGGTTATAGTTCCACCTTGATGGGAGTGGATATAGCATAATCATCGCCACATCATGTCCTGTGGCAAATTAAATCTGAAATAATCTGTAAATCTCTAGTTCCTTAAAATGGGGATTAGAATAACCCAAGTCAGAAAAGATGTGTTAGCTTGACTTTGATAAATTAATAGAGAACTAAAGGTGATTATATTTTTATCCATTAATTGAAATCATTCAACACTGTTTATGGCAGAAAGGATTTGATGTCTTTTTTTTTTTAAGTGAGAATACACTCTTTGTTGCTAAAAGTAATAGTGTCGATAGTGTTGATGTAACATGACTCATAGAAATTCGAGTGTATGTTGTAGTAAAACATGACATCTTGATTAAAAGGCTGGAATGTAAAATCACCAGGAATGGAAGGAAGAGCTGTTTGGAGCCCTAGGGGCTGAAGGCAAGAACAGTGTCTCAGAAAAAGTTCTCAGTTTCATGATTCAAAAGATGTGTAAGAACTCAGAAAAGCAATGCTACATGATGCCATTTAAAATCTGATCCTTGAAAGCATGGGGAAGGAGCACCACGAAGAAACAGAATTGATTTATTTGCAACTGTGAAATAAGGACAGGATGTGTCCCAGTGCACATTTACAAACAGAAGATAATATGAACATGCAGTGAGGCAGGCTCATATCCAACCACCTGGCAAATTTCAATTAATTGAAGTCACATTATTTCTCCAATTTAGGATAATATTAAAATGCATTAGTTCTATGTAATTCAGCAGAGTGAGGCTTCCTACTAAAGGTCTGCTCATGAAAAGAGTGCCCAAAGGGCCATCTGCCTCACCAGTAAATAGAAGGTTTACTTTGACGAACCCCTTCTGTTACCCTACACCCTCAGAAATTCTTCAGACCTGACTATGACTGACCGTGGCGCTGTGAGTCTTGCTGGTTTGGACTCAAAGAGTGAGTGGACAATTAAGAAAATGCATGTCTTGGTCCCCGTTTTCAAAATACCTAGAAGCCTTTTAGTCCAGATTTGAACCCAACTCTCCAAAGCACCTTTTTTGGCAAGGGAGAAAATGGCATCATGCTCTATATATAAAGCTGGGGAAGGTGAAGGAGGGGGTGATTCGGAGTGCTGACATTCATCTTCCCAAGTCACTGTCACATGTCATTGGGGCCCTGCTCTTCTGGAGATGGCTGAATACCTGCCCATGGGAAGCAGTGAATTAATTCCTAGTTTTGCTCTGTTTGTGTGCATGACTTTTGCTTTCCCTATGAAACTGTCTCTGTATCTCATATATACCCATGCGTTCTCTCCCCTTTACCCTTCTGATTCTCTCTCCAGTCCCATTGGTGGGAGAGTGAGCAAGAGGCTGTGTGGGACTTGGTGGCTGACTGGGGTTAAACCACGACACTGAGTTTTAAGAACCACCAGAGAACATTTAAATGAGGTGTTGCAATACTCAGTTCTGTTATGAATCTTCTAAAAATAGTGCTTTCTTTGATTAGTAGGTCATTTTAAGTTACATCACAATGTGACCATGGAGATCAGACATCATGTACTTATTAAAGCTGACATCTGAAGGCTTTTCTAAAAATAGCTTCTCCGTTTGCAGAGAGGATTTCTCAATCACCTTAATCTTTTGTGGTGTTTGAGGATAAAAAGACTCTCCAATGACTGGAAAATTTCCAAAAGGATGTCTGGAAAACTGCAAAATAAAGACCTATAAATGATTCATGAATTGACTATTCATTCATGAGATTATCCTATCATACTTGCTAGCTGAGGACTGAAGGAAACAGGCACTGCATTATTCAGCTTTCAGGTTCTATGTCTTCATATATTAGTTCCTTCCCTGATACACCAGGAGATGTTCTTCTACCATGTGAATCACCCACAAAGGATGTGCTTTCCTGCCCTGCCTGCCCCTTAGGGAACCCCCTCCACTCCTGGCTTAGTGGCTTGAGTACTTGGGAAACAGAAAATCTAGGTTTAATTAACTTTTCAACCTCATGGTGGCCTAATCACACCTACTCCTCTGGGAGGCTATGAGGAAAGAGAGGTTCTCTAAACGACCTGTAGAAGTGATGTTTGTGTTCAGTAGCAAATCCCTGCTTCACTGGATGACATGAAGAAAGTATTGGCCCCCTAAGTCTAGCTATTTTAGAACTTAGTGGAAACTACAAACACCAAACTAGGACTTTCCAACTCTGTTTTCTCTTTTCAGTGCTGTAACAAGTAAATAGCAGAATCATGTTCCTGATTGATTGGGGCTTTTTCCTCTCTCTTATAATCTTGCATCCTTTACACAGTAACATTTATTCAACAGGAAAGGCTTTATATATTTCTGTTTTGTATTGGAAAGGACTTATATTTTGTGTATGACTGGGAATTCCAGGAAACTGTTCTATGTACTCTGCCCTTTCCAGTTTTGCTTAAGAAACATTTAATCTCCTGACTGTTGTCCTGGGAGCCTGGAAATCTGCCCAGTCCATAGTGGTTCTGAACAGAAACAGTGCATTGGGCATCTGAAGAAATTCAAGGGCTCATAAAAGGACACAACAGCACAAGTTTATGTGCTGCTAGTCTCTACATAAAAGCTAGATGGTTTTGTTTTCTTTAGTTGTAGTATCAGGTATAGTCACAAGTTGTGGTATTGGACAGAGGCAGAGCAAAATGCTTCATTAATCATTCAGGCTGGTGAGTATTTAATTAGATTAATCATATTTATAAAACTGGGTAAGTAACTTCATTGTTTCTCAAATGGGGAAGCTGATGCATAAGGAAAATAGGGAGCTATTTTAATATAAGTGTTCTCTGCTTCTAGCTCAAATCGGAAGGCCAAATGTATTTTTCCCTGCTTTCTCTGGTCAGGCTTTTAGTGAATATTAAATAATGAAATTATACAGTGAAGTTTGCCAAGATGCATAGAAATACATAACTAGAAGAGATTTCCTGCACCATTGACACCTCCCTTACCTGATGGCTGTGTTTTAGAATTGTTTTCCTGGAATATTGCCTACAGTATTCCAAATGAGATTTCCACTTGCTTTAATACTTCTCCATCACTACTTAAAACACTAAATCTAGTTGGAAACTGCAAGGCCGCAATGTCACAAATGTATTCCAATCTTTTCTGCATTGCAAATCCTAATAGGCCTAATTCTTACCGTTTCTGCTACAGCAGAAATTCTTATTAGTATCTTTTTCTCTGAGTTTAAATTCACATTATTTTCCATTTCACTATTATTTTTCTAAGGCTCACAATCATTCCTCATGTATAATAAGCTATTCTCCCCTTTCCTTGTAATTCCTCTCAGCTTCACTGTCAGAAAATTTTGCTAACACAAAGTCATTAAGGACATAAACATCACTTAAGGGAAACATGAATTAAAAATCTAAATGAAACACACTTCCAAAGTTAGTTTAAGACTGTTCAGAATGAATAATTATCTCTTTAACCTTTTGCCTCTCAGCAGAATATATTCCACTTCTGGGATGGATTCAATCAGGATGGTTATAACCATATCTTGGAATAAACTATATATAATTAATATTCCAGAAGCTCCACGCTGCTGTATGCTTCTTGTTTGGGGAAAAACCAAACCCAAACACAACAGTATATACCAGATTATTATTTTGTAAAAATCCCACTTAAATCTCCAAATACAGAAGAAGAAAAGATTGTTGGTCCTAAAGTCCCGTCATTTTAATAAGAAGGAAACCTGGGTTAGACAAAAATCTGGAAAAGTAGTGTCATAACTACTACATGATATAGTCATTCTTAAAAAACCAAGCCAATAGTGAACTCATCTGCTGAACTAACAGCTCACTGCTTATGCTACTGAAAAGGTGTTTCAGGGAAAACTGAAAGAAGCTGAGGGGAAGGATCTGAGACACTACCTTTTTTTTGTTTTAATCCAGTATTTTGAAGAGAAGCACAAACAGGATTTATGTACTTAACTTTCATTTAAGATGGGCTGATATTTTCTCACCCAAACTAATCAATTTTCCTAACTTCTTTGTGATGAAACTATGCACACTTTACTGAACTTTAATCAAGTAGGTAGAGTTAATTGAGTTCCTACAGGGCTTGCCAGAAAGGCAGATTGGCAGCAGCAAAATCCATTCCTGACGTTTCCAGAAGAGATTTGGGTTTTCATGGCCCAGAGATCTGAAGCAGATCTGGCCAGGCTGTGTTTATGGGCTGCAGAGCCATAAAACCTGGCCACATCTATTAATATCTTAGCTTCAAAGAGGCAGCTGGAAAGCTGCGTCTCACCAATGCAGGCAGGTTACGCTGCAAACCATGGCCATCTTGGGTTCGCCTTCAGTTTTCATCTGCAGCAGGTCAGAAGCAGCTCAGCATTAAGGTTCAGCCTCTCTGCCTGGTGGGGAACTGAGGGATAGGTGGACACGTTAGGAGAAAGAGACTCTGTTATCTGTGCCTGTAAGCAGCCATTCTAGAAGCTCAATCCCACATTTTACTTATGCAGGCTGTCAGGGAACAAAAAATGGAGGGAGTGAAGCTGGCTCGCCATGCGTGGTATTCACTCAAACATTGCAAATGCAGTTTCCAGTAGGGAACTTTCCTGGAATTTCTGGTTGCAGGTCCCTGGAACGGTATTAAAGTTACAAAATACTGGAATTTCCCAGTTTTACTCACAGTATGAGTCAAAAGCAGATCCCACAATTAATTGCCGTTTGAAAGAAACCTCTTTTGCTGTATTTGTTAGTAAAAGATAACTTTCCATCCCACACCCCCAAGACTGTCAATGAATAAAAATGCTACACAGAGACCTGGAGCTTTAAGTTTAGTGAGAGTTAGGGCCTCACACTGGCATCTACATGGTGTCTTTTAACCAAGTTCAGCCTAGAAATGGCATTGCCTCATGTAACATCAATCTCCATTCCTTCCTTCCTCAACACACCTCTTGATGTTTTCAATGTTTCTTACTTCTCTAAACTAAAAGAGTTTTGGTTTGGTTTGGTTTGGTTTGGCCTTGTTAGGATAATGTGAAAGTCAACTTATAACCCCATAGAATATGTAATTTAATGTTAATATTTATAAGTAATATAAAATAGCCTAGCATATTTGTCAACATTGTGAGGTAAGGTAATGTGTTTGAGGATGTTATCTGCATTTCTATACCAGTTCTCATCACACACCTTCACCTTCATTTCAGAAAGACTAAAAGCAAAGATATATATATACATATTTCAAAACCTAAATTTGTTTAATAATACTTATCTTTCCCTGCTCTTAAAAGGGCTTTTTTGGATTTTTTTTCCTCATATTGAACATAACTATGTTTCTATTTCCTTTTGAGCTGAGAGTTCAGGCAAGTTAGTACCAGAGCTGCAAACAGAATGCAGAAATCCTGTACATTGTTCCTTTGGTGTTGTAGACAGGAAAAAAAATCAGTAATTGACTTAACAGTCATAGCATACATTGGTAATCACATCACTTAAACTCTGAACTCTAAACAATAAGGCTAGAAGCACATACTGAAAGTGAAAAACTTTAAAAATATTTTCTGGTTTTCTCTCTCTCATTGAGACCTTTCCTAAGTTCTTTAAAAGATTTCAGACAAGAGACAATAATTGTCTTTCCAGACACGTCTTTATTACTTGCACTAGAAAGAGAAGTCCAAAATGAATGGTCTAACTTTTTGCCAGAATGGATTTATAACCTATATTAACTGACTCTGGTTTTGCTCGTCTAGGAAAAGGGCCCTCTCACATCACATTTATGCATTTAAAGGGAGTCTGTTACTCAGTCTTTAGAGATGAAACAAGCAAAGTACTAGTTTTAATTTCATACTGATCTGCAATATTTATGTAGATGCTCATTCAAAATTTTTTAAAAAACCAAAACAAATCAAAAACAAAAAAGCAGAAAGACTAAAATAAAACCAGTATTATTGTCTTTATAAAATATGTAAATTTTTTTGTTGTTGTTTTTAACATGATGTCTTTCTAAGCTAGAAATGTCCTTTCCCAAAAGCATACTCAATCTGACATTCTGGTATGTTATTTTTTAGCAAACTTGCTGCTTGTCTCAAAGTAGCAGAAACCTGTCTTGTTCTTTTTCCATCAGAGGTTTCATGAGAAATTCCTAAGAACTAGGATTTCATTTTGGACAGAAAACACCAGCTCAGTTACACAAGGGGAAAAAAAAAAAAAAGAAAAGCAAGCATTATTTTCTATACAAACAAAATAAATTACTTAGATTTACTGTACACTTGACTGATAAATATAAGTGATTTTTGACAATACACTGCTGAATGTCTATAGGCTTCTTCCTGCATTGAGAACACAGCACCTTTTCAGACTGAGTTTGTATTCCTAGCTCAGGAAGTTTACACTATGTCCACCATAGGACAATATCCCCAAGGGGAATGGCTCTGACATGTCTGTGATTCTCTAGAGCTGGACCCCTGAATAGACTCCAAAATATGGCAGTGAAGTGCTATGTCAGTGGCTTCACATTCAAGGTCTTTGCTAATATGGGAATTTCCCAGTTCAGCCTCTCATCAGATCCTGCAAGGACTGAAGTTGAGTGGTATTTTTGGTTCAGACATCACCATTAGAACATGAAACAGAAACATCTCCCAGTTGAAAGTGTTAGTAAACATGATTATTCTGTTAAACTAATTCTATGCATGTAATAGGTGTCAGAGAAAAATCTAGTATACTCTCTCAAATCGTTCTGTAATACTAACCAGGTGAACATACAGACAGAGAAGAAATGTATGCTTTAATTCTGATTTCACTTGGGGATACATCCTTATATCAGATAGTGCCAACTTTATATGACTGTAAATACCCTTTGAAATCATTGAAGGGCATTATATTGGTTTCAATCTATTTTTTTTTTTTTTACATATTCTTTATACCTTGTTTCATATCCATCCTTAGATTAGAAATATATATTTTTAACCCTGGAAAGCCTTAGGAAAGACATACTTTAATTGTGGCAGCAAAATGTGGCATATATGCTGGACAGATAATGAAAGGTTTTCACAGGTTTCTAGCCCTCATCAATTCGATGGCCTTTGACTAATTCAAGTAAACTTCGAACAAACACACTTCTTCAAATTAAATGTAAACTTCGAACCTCCTTAGAATTGCCTAGAATAAAATATCCCAGAAATTAATACTACATGAACTTCTATTTGACAATATTATTTGCACTGACCAACATCCAGGGAAAGGACTTTTAATCTGCTTTGCTCCAAATCAAACATAACTACATTGAGAGTATAGCAGTCACAGCAACTTGAAGTTAGCATGGTGGGTTAAAAATATCTTAAGACTTCCTTCCTTTTTCCACCCACAACTATGAACCTGATTATAGTGTCCTTAAATCCTGTCTGAATCTCTGCTAATTTTGCCAAAAGAACTGATTATGAAGCAATATTAAACACTGTTTAAGCCTAAGGAGCTGTTACATATGGCCACAATTATGTGCTGACCCCTTGGTGAAAGAATATGGTCTTATATAAAATGTAAAATGATATCAAAACTTAAAACAAAGCAACAAAAGAAATAGAGGTGGCAGTATTTTTTTTTTCCATTCTTGGATCAAGACGTTCAAATTACTAGAAAATGCATTTGCTTTTCTTTTGGATGTACCTGAATTGTGCTTGCAAACCAATCATGCTGGGAAAGAGAAATTTTGCTGGGATATGACAATCTTCATATAGTTTACTTAATTTAAACATAAATTTATAAGTGATTTTGATGATGCCTTTCATTCTCTCTTAATCTGGTTTGTTTTTTTTTTAATCTGTTTCCTACTTTCTAACTTTACCAGGTGAAGAGTCACTTTGCATTATAGACTAATTTAGGCTACACAGAATGAATGCTTTTGGGGACAATTACAGCCAGGTCCACCTACAGAAAAAAACTGCCTGCTGACCATAAGGGGTTTGGTGTCAGATCTCAGCTCCAGTTCTCTGTTTCTTGTTGCCCAAAAAGGAGATTCTATTAAAAAAAAAAACTAAAGGAAAAAGGAGGATGTTTGTGACTCAGCAGATATTAACATACATTGTAGGAATTCCTGGCTAAGGAAACTAAACTTGTTCAGTCTTTGTCATGCCCTTGAACTGAAAGAAAAAAGGAGAGGAATGTGTTATCAGTATGAAGCCTTGCATTTCTAATACTAGGCCTGAGCTGAAATTCTCTAAGCAGGAACAGGTTTGTTTTACATGAGAGAAGGATTATTACTTCTCAACTTCTATACTGGCATTTGTTCTTCTATATTTGAAGATCATTTTATTCTTTTTGCAGTGTTTTATTGTACTCTCTCTGTTTTTGTAATTCAAATCCTCAAAGGGTCTTGAGTCTGCAATGGAAAACTGTAAAACTACAGAAAATGAATTTCCTGACTAATTAAAACTTCTGCGGGGACTGTTTTACCTCGTTATAGAACAAGGCTTGCCATTCAGTCCATCACTGTTAAAAGAAAGTCCTGGTCTTTCCCTCATTCACTGCTTTCTGTTCAAACCAGGACTGTTCTTTTTGGAATTGACTGCATTTTTTGTCCTCTTTTGCTTCTTGTGTATTCAGAGATCACTCTTGAACAAATCTCCCCAAGGAAGAGGCCCATGTGACAGCAACCTGAAACTGACCGCTGGAATGAAATGACATTTAAAATTAAATTATGGATTTGCTTATAGAAATGTTGACTGACTAAATGCCTTAGGACTGCCAAGGTTCTCCTGTGTCGCTAAAATGATTTTAGAAAAATTGTGGTTGTGTAACAACTGCTTGGTCCCATTCATTCATGTCCAGTCTGGTCCACCTGGAAATCCCTCCAGGACCTCCTGCACCAGTGCTGCCCTCTGACTTTGTCAATTCATTTATCTGTCGAGGGCACCCCTGTTCCAAATGAACACACAAGGCAGTTATCATGGTCTAGGAAGAAGCATGACTGCTGGTGACACACATGGCACCAGAGGAATCTGTGCTGTCCTTGGCTACAGTCCCTTCTAGCCAGGAAAACAATACCTTGCTCTCTTCCTTCATCTCACAGCTCCCAGCTTTCAGGGCAGGAATTTCATTAACCTTTGGATGGGTGGAAAAGTTATAAACAAATACCTTTGGCAGGTAGACAGGAAGGTTGCAATAGGCTGTCAAAGCAGAAGAAACAAGAAAACCACCTTAAGGTTTCAAGAAAAACAAAAATTTTTCGCAGTGTGTTTTAAGGAGCAGCACCTATTCTAGCTCCGTTAGCATTGTCAGGGTTGATGACTCTGCAGCCATCCGTTCTGTCAGGAGAGAAATGAGAAGTCAGAGCCACTAGCTATGTCTGTTGTGAAATACCAGGAATAAATTGCTTTTTATTCTGAAACCACAATGTCAAATACTTGTTTAAATGAAAATTTAGAAAAAGTGAGTGGAGGATTTGCCTCTCTTAAGTAATCTGCTTTAAGGTCTTCTAAGCACACCTAACAGTTTGTAACTGTCAAACCCAGTAGGAATCAGAACAGGACATGCACTTTAATAGATATGCACACATTAGCCTTCAGTTTGGTTTGAAAGCTGCTGGTAGGGTCTTGCCTCATGTTTGTTTTAATTAATATTTTCTGTCCTTAGAAACATCCTAAATTTTCTCTCAAGCAAAATAAGAGGCAGCAAACTTGAGTAGTGAAACAATAAGGGAAAAAACACCAGACACAACAGCAATTGGTTGAAAGTATTTCTGCACTTCCTCTTATGTGGCTTTGAGCAGGGAGCCAAGAGCAGGATTGATGCTTTTCACATCAGCATTCTCACAGATAAGCCTCTGGAGCAGAAGGAAGTTCTGCATCATGCTCTCTCACCTTTCCATGAAGCCCACTAGAGAGTTACTGGCTCTTCTGCAATCCCTCCAAAAGCCTACTAAAACAGAAAAAGACAAAATAAAAGATACTTAGTCTTCATCAGACTTTCAATATAGTAGGATGGTGCATTTTCTATCCTATTCCTATGCAGCATGGTAGAGGCCTCTTCCATGACTGAAAGTCTATAAGCCTCTGAGGAAAGAAAATAATGCTCTTGTAGATATTTTGGGTAAAAAGGATTTCTAATGAAATATTTTATTTTGTACACTTCTTTTTAAAAAAGTCAGATTTCAGTTGGTTGAGCTTACTGTTTTGAAATATTGAAAGCAGAACATGTGAGTTGCCAGTTTTCATTAAAGAATGGAAAAACTTCTAGAAGTAACTTACATACTTTAAAGGTAAGTTCTCTGTCTTGTTCCATATAGACACCGTACCTCATAAGACCTAGGTCTGAAATTATGGATATGATTTGTATAATACGCCTTAAAGCACATAAGATAGATTGTCAGACCAGCTGTCCAATGTGAACAAAAATGTAACAGCATCCTTATTTAGATGGAAGCCAAACTTTCTCATTTAATCTTTAACAATCCTCTAGACCCTTCTTTGCTAATTTCTGTCTCTCCTTGAAACTTGAATCACTAACTATAACTAGTAGTGAGATGGGGCTGTGTTTGTTACTGACTCATGGAACAGCCTAATACTGATGTGTATCTGAGCTGCTTCATGTAAGTAGCCCCACCAAGGTCACTGCTGAGGACAGGAATATGCTAACAGCAGTAAATGCAGAGCAAAGGTATTCTCACAAAATATCTTCCCTCTCTGATTTGAATACCCTTGCCAAAAATGCACTTCATGCTTTGACACAGAGAATCACTTTTACAAGTTTAAATATTCACAATTGTAAATACATTGTTCAGTTAGAGAAGGAATAACCATGACCCAAACTTTCACAAAGAATTAACCCTTTTAGTCTGAACCTTGAGTTTCTCTGAAGTCTGTACTTAAAATTAAAAAAAATAAACAAGATGCATTGCAATACCTTTTCTTCCAATACAGAAAAACAAATATTTAGAGGATATCTGAATATTCTTTCAAGGTGGTAGTCTAAAGACATCGTTTCCAACAAGCTTTCTTGTCTGCTTGTCTTTATTGCTCTATGGTGCTAAACTGGTTTACTTTTAGTAACTTTTAAAATTGTTTAGTCTGACTTTTTAATGAAGTAATGAAGTCTTCAGGAAATTAATTTAAACCAATGGGGTTTTGGGGGGTTTTTTGTTTGCTTGTTTTTGTTTTGTTTGTTATTTCAATAAAGCTTTCGAAAAATCTTGTTGACCAGGAAATTTCTGAAGGGGTGGGTAAGGTTATGAAGTCAATAGCCTAAAGAGGAAACTGCAGCTGGCAGTGCTGGGTATATTGAGCAATTGTATTTTCAAGAAATCCTTGTTTGTTTTTAGCATTTATGGTAACCTTTCATGAGGCTTCATGTGGCTGGTGTTTCTCATGTAAGGGAAAAACCTGTCTGAGACATTTATTTTTGATGATTTTTTCTTTTGGAACTGGAAAGTAAATAACAATTACTTTTGTAAACACAATGATGCAGGAGTTTAATACTAAAAGTAGGGAAGTGCAGAGTACTCATGTGCATGGATATCAGGAATATATGCAATTTAAGAAAGAAGTTATGGGAATTTGGCAAATACTTTTCATTCTTCTCACATCCTTCTCTTTTCGTGATGTTCCTTTGGGACTTGTTCATAAAGAACTCCAGGCAAAATTTCCCCAAGTTCCTCAGGGACTTTCTCTGAATTTTGGTTCAGATTAAAACTTGTGCTTGACACCAAGAGAACAAGAGACTGGAGAACAGCTCTGCAGAAAGGGAGGTGGAGCCCTGGTCAATGGCAAGCTGAACATGAGTTACTGTGCCCTGGCAGCCAGGAGGGACAAGCGTGTCCTGGGGGCATCAGGCACAGCATCGCCAGCCGGGCAAGGGAGGGGATTGTCCTGCTCTGCTCCGACCTGGGGTGGCCTCACCTCGAGTGCTGGGGGCAGTTTTGGGTGCCACAGTATAAAAAAAAAATTAAGCTTTTAGAGAATGTCCAAAGGAGGACCATAAGGATGGTGAAGGCCCTTGAGGGGAAGCCCTTTGAGGAGCATCCGAGGTCACTTGGTCTGCTCAGCCTGGAGAAGAGGGGAGACCTCACTGCAGCTACAGCTTCCTCATGAGGGGAAAAGGAGGGCAGGCACTGATCTCTTCTCTCTGGTGACCAGGGACAGGACACAAGGGAATGGCCTGAAGTTGTATCAGGGGAGGTTTAGAATGGATATTAGGAGAAGTTCTTCACCCAAGGGTGGGCCCTGGATCAGGCTCCCCAGAGAAGTGGCCACAGCACCTGGGTGACCACAGACAGAATTCAAGGAGCATTTGGATAATGCTCTCAGGCTCATGCTGTGACTCTTGAGGCTGTCCTTTGCAGAGGCAGGAGTTGGACTTCAGCGATCCTTGTGGGTCCCTTCCAACTCAGCATGTTCTATGATCCTGTGATCAAGACCAGTAATGAATACTAGGATGGACTGCTCTACAGACACTGCTATTTATCAAGGTTACAAAGTCAGCCAGCCTCTAACACAACAAAAAATTGAGATTCTACTTTTATTTACCAGTTTCAAATAATTTAAATTCACAGATTACCCCAAGGACGATCTGTAAAATGCATGTGTGAGAGAAGTGACCTTGGTATTTTTTTTAAATAACTATTTCTAATAGAATTTAAGCACTGAATAGTTTTTATTGTGTGGGGTTTTTTGTTTTGTTGGGGGGGGTGTTGTGTATTTTTTGTTGTGTTTTTGGTGGGTTTTTTGTTGTTGTTTTTTAGTGTGTTTTTTGTTTTGTTTTTTGGAAGTTTTTGTTGGGTTTTTTTGGCTTGTTTGTTTGTCTGTTTGTTTGGTGGGTGTGATCTAAACTAAAGATATCTGGAAGATATATCCAAAAAGACTTCAAATTCCCATATCAATAGAAGCTGTTTTTCAGAATTCTTAAGCTTTTGAATAAAGAAAAGAATCAAGTCATGTTAAATAAAAATACCATATGATAAGGTATATATCACAATGCAATGTTAAAAAAAGTCAAAAATATCTAGCCAAATTATTTGTGTGCCTTTTAAAATGTTACCTCATATCTTAGAAAGTACTGGAATGAGTTAGTATTTCCATATGGAAAAGTTTTGTCACTGGTGGGGCCTTGCATCATTCATCTTTTTTTTTCCCATGGAAAACAAGAGGGAAGGAGGGTTAATTATGAACAAAGGATAAGTGTAGTGCTTTAAATAAGTAAAAGAGGTGGAGTATATGTTGATAAAATCTGTACTGTGTATTAAACATGTGCAGCCAACCTCAGGTCCAGCAGCAAGCAAAATGTTTTTAACTTTGAGCAACAGAAATAGGTTAAAAATCCAGTTAGTGAGTAAAAAAAACCCCAAAAAACCAAACAAACAAACATAAAACCAACACTATTAAAAAGTGTATTAAATTAAATGTATTAAATTCTCACTGAAAGAATTAAACTAGCTGATGAAACACAACTTTTGTATGTGAAAAAATCCATTTGCCAGCATGACAGCCCAAACAATAGTGCTTTCTGCCTAAGTAGAACTTATCTTTAATTGGGGTCTAGTTTCTCTTGAATTCCATTCAAGAGAGAAGTCATAAAATTTGGTCACTTGAACAGGTAAACTCTCATTTTGGAGGTCAATGGCATGTCACCATCATGACAACTGCCTGAGAATGTCTCCCTCAGCCTGCAGTCCTGTAGATAGGTATTCCGGGAAGTATTTCTAAACTGTGTTTCTGTCAAAGCTTTTTCTCATTTTCTTCCTGGTAAAGGTATGTATTGTGTACTCCTTAAGGTTTATCTAACTAATGATTAATACCCAAGGGGGAAAAAATAATGCTATAACTGATTTCATGTTGATCATACTGACGTTTGTACTGCTTATTTCATTATTATTGCCTTTGAAACAGACCTAAAAAAAAAATTTCCAGGAACTTTGTCAAACGTGCTCTGACCCTATAAGTCACTACCAAGCATTCCAGCAGAGCCTCTTGCACAGTCACATTTTCCAAACTGTTAAAATGTGGCTGTGTTTGCCTTTGAATTGATGGGTCCCCTTGAACTGAACCTATGCAGAAGACAGGGACAGCACACTGGCCATAGGCAGTGCCAGGTGTCACCAGTGGAGTCAGGTGAACAGCATTGTGAGCAAGCATGGATTTCTTTAACAATATCTGTTCTTCAAAAAGGATGGCTGAAGCTGTGAAAAGTGTTAAAGAACAGGTCTCTGTGTATACTCTTTCTGGTTGCTCTACTAATACAACTCCCATGGACATCAACAGGAGTTAGCTGCTGGCTCAAAAGCAGGGAATACAATAGTGAGGGAAGAATTAGGGACTTATTTTATTTCATTTATTCCTGCTTGAAAATGAGACCTTATCATATTTTGTTTTGAGAACACTTTAACAGATAAATGCAGAAGAATACAGGTAGAATCTGTTGGCGGTAATATGTCCTTAAGGATGGAAGGAATTATTTGCTTGTACCCTTTGCCAAGCGAAAGGATTGCAAAATTAATCAGTGCCTGCCTGCCTTGGAGGCCTGCTCTTCTGTCTGCTCATCTGCCACACCAGTTTGCATTTTAGCTGTGATTTCTATCATCTTCTTCTTCCTGTAAGTAGTGAATTCTTTAAACTCTTAACCATTCCTCTTTGTATAAGCTGCATAGTATGCAAGACATAGGCAAAAAGATCTCTCTTTCTTCATATATGGTAGAGACTTAAAAAACAGAGTACATAAGTGCCATTATCTACTTGTGAGGTGTTAGAGTTTTTTATAGCAATCACCCTCCTTTTCAAAGAGAAACTCAGAGAATGAAGGAGAGGTATTGAAACTACACTATATCTGTCTGTTGTGAATGACTTAATCTCATTAAGTTTATAAAGCAGGGAAAGTTATTATTAAGCTTTCCAGATCTAAAACATGGAGCTAAACATTTCTTAAATATGAGAAGCAATTTTGGCAGAGAATAGAGGAGAAAGGAAATTTTACCAGGTACTGCACTGTCATTCCTATTTTTTTGAGATTGCTGCAGTGAAGTCATTGACAACCATGTTCTTAACCCCAGAGGGTTTTCTGACATTTTTATGTGTGAGGAATTGTTTAGAAAACTGCCATTATTTGAAAACTAAGCAGCTTGTCATTCTTGCTTTTAAAGCTGTCTGCTGTTTAAGCTATTGTCATAATCCACCTGTAGGTCAGATTCAAGGACTGTGTTATAATGTCTTTACATACATGGATATGCCAGAGACTGTGCAAAAGTCTCTTTACTTTGCCAAAGCAAATAAATGAAGAAAGTCTCCAAGGGTAAGGGGTAAATGGAACAGATGTGATAGCTTTACTTTGCAGTTGCCTGCCTCATACATAGGTGCCACATAAGAAACATTGTTTGAGTGTTGTTATACTCAGCCAATAGAGAGCAATGAAAAGGCTCTTTTGGTATGTGGGCAGCTACATTTAAGTCATATCAACCCTAACACTGCCGCCGCAAAGTATTCAAGATGCTGAAATTTGGATAATTCACAAATCTCCTTTTGAGCCGAGGCATACAGACCAAGTGTTACATCACTTGAAAAGGGAATTGCAGTTTCATCCTTGTAATCTTGTGCTTCTACCTTTTTCACCCTCATAAAGTGGGAATTTTTTTCTGTTGCAAAACACAAAAGAGAAGGAAAGAAAAAAGAAGTTGCCAACTGGCTGATATCCAGTTTGCATGGGTATAACTGAATACAGAATCAGCCTAGTATTTGGCTTTATTTAGAAACACGGGCCCTTTTCCAGATCCCATTAAGACTGATGAAAAATGCACTTCAGTGATTTTGCTGACAGTGGATTGAGTCCATTAAGAAAAATGAGTTTGGTGTCAGGATAGTGACAGTTTCTGTGTAAAACAGAAAGAATGTAATAATCTGTAGACTAAAAGAACATATTTTCACAACTCTAATATGAATTCCAAACAAACCTTTTGAAAATTAATTCAAAATTAAGCCTGTGCCTGTGCACATCTAGGTTTTTCTTACCGAGAAACACAGCTGGAGGAGTGTAATATGTCTCTTCCCTATTTGTTAAGACAAATATTCATGAAGACTGTGACTATCTTTCCACCATATCATTCAGCGTGGCTGCAGTATCATTAAAGAGAAAACCATTAGCTGTGCTAGACTTAATAGAACCATTTAGGTTGTAAAGGACGTCTGAGATTATTGAAGCCAGCCATTAACTCAGCACTCCCAGGCTCACCACTGAACATGCACCCGTCTTCTCAATACCCCTGGGGATGGTGACTCAACCATTCCCTGGGCAGCTTCACAACCCTTCCTGTGAAGAAAACTTCCTAATTTCCAGTCTAAACCTCCCTGGCCCAATCTGAGGCCATTTCTTCTTGTCCTGTTGCTTGTTATTTGAGAGAAATACCCAACCCTCACCTTTATACACCCTCCTTTCAGGTGGTTGTAGAGAGCGATAAGGTCTGCCCTCAGCCACTTTTACTCCAGGCTAAACAATCCCAGCTCCCTAAGTTGCTCCTCATAGGACTCGTGCTCCAGACCCTCCACCAGCTTTGCTGCCCTTCTCTGGACAAACTCCAGCCCCTCAGTGTCCTTCCTGTAGTGAGGGGCCCAAAACTGGGCACAGCACTCAAGGCGTGGCCTCACCAGAGCCGAGTACAGAGGACAGTCACTGCCCTGGTCCTGCTTGCCACACTATTGCTGATCCAGGCCACGGTGCCATTGGCCTTCTTGGCCACCTGGGCACACTCTGGCTCATGTTCAGCTGGCTGACACTCCCAGGTCCTTTTCCACTGGGCAGCTTTTCAGCCACTCTGCTCCCAGTCTGTAGCACTGCACGGGGCTGTTATGACCCAAGTGCAGGACCCAGAGCTTGGCCTTTGTTGAATCTCATAAAATTGGCCTTGGCCCATGATCCAGCTTGTCCAGATCCCTCTGCAGACCCTTTCCACCTTCCAGCAGATCAACACTCCCACCCAACTTGGTGTCATCTGTGAAATGACTGAAGGTGCACTCAATCCCCTTGTTCAGATCACTAATAAATACATCAAACAGGGCTGGCCCCAACACTGGGTGACACCACATGTGACTGGATGGAACTCCATTCACCACCACTCTCTGGGCCTGGCTGTCCAGCAGTTTTTTACCCAGAGAACAGCGCACTCGTCCAAGCTGTAAGCAGCCAGATTATCCAGGAGAATGCTGTGGGAAACAGCATCAAAGGCTTTAAGAAATTCCAGGTAGACAACATTCAGAGCCTTTCTTTCATCCACCAAGTGGGTCACTTTGTCAGAGAACGATATTGGGCTGGTCAAGCAGGACCTGTCTTTCATAAACCCCTGCTGGCTGGATGCTAATAGATTACTCCTACCCCACAGTCTTGGGAGAAACAGATAAAGAGTTGGTATTTTCTTTTACTGACACTAAATGGCAAATGTGAAGTTAACTCGAAATGACTGTTTTGCTCTGGGGGAAGAATAGCTGCACATTTGTTATTTAGAGTACCAGAGGGGTTGAATGCGCCTTGCACTTACAGTTGGAGTCTTGCAGGATGTGCCAGAGTGTGACTGCCGTGCTGGGAAATGGTTTCTCCCCTGCTGGAACCAAGGTTGAAGCCACTTATCAGAGTGCCCTTGGCTCACCTCACTTGCAAAGTTACCTCTTCATGCATGTGCAGTGTGTGCCTACAGTCAGATGTTTGCACAAATATAATTTTTGGTAAAGACACATACACAGTCCTAGGACCATACAGAAATACAGCACATCTACACCACTTAGTAACGTCAATGCAACCCTAGTGTCCCTTAAAATAGGATTTTCATTTCAGCTATCATACAGGAACAACACGCCAAAAGAATGTCTCAAATTTGCAGCAGCCTAACAGTGAAACCCAAATCACAGCCTAGTTTATGCGCATTGATGGAAATCTATACTCTGTCAGAATCAAGGAAATGCCAGAGTTTCTTAAAGACAGCAAGAATCTATGGACAGATGCATTAAGGAAAAGGTAAGATTTTAACTTTCTCCAGCAACACAATGTTCTTATGATATACTGACTGCAATAGCTTATGAAGATTTAATGCTCACTGAGGCAGTGAAAACAAGGTGAGTCTTATGGAAGACCTGGGGAGATTTTAGTAAAGAAAATGCTAATAGGAACTTCCCTGCTAGCACATCTCAGAAAAACAACAAATGAACAAACAAACAAACAAACAAACAAGATTGGGGTGCCTCTCTCCCCATTGATGTGGATAGCCTCAGTTATCAAATCAAGAGAAAAAGTGCCTGTATGGGAACTCTGTTTATATACCAGGGTCTTGTTTGGGAAGACTATTTTTTTTTCCCTTGCCCCTTTCCCCTTTGTTTCCATTTTCCCTTTTTTCTCTGTTTTTTTCTTTTTATGTGCTCCCCTCTCCCTTCCCCCCTCTCCCTCATGGCTGTTTTTTTTGTTGATTTGGTTTTTTACTTTTTTCTTTACTGTCTAAATCAGATCCCAGGCAGGGTTCAAGTTCATTCAGGAAATGACAAAACCTGACCTCACTTCTGAGCTGAAATCTCTGCCAGGATATATGAGGATTGCAACTGTCCCAAGACGAAGTCAAACAACTTAGCTTCATGTGGCTTTCCTCTTTGAGAGAGGAAGAAATCAGTGCTTTCAGAGCTAGGAATCATCTCTTGCTAAACATCAGTGGCCAGCAGCACTGTCTCCCAGCAAATCTGGATGGGAGATGCCTGGGTGGACAGAGTTGGGGCTGCTTTGGATGGCTGGATTTCCTTCCACACAATTGCCATGAGGTCAGAGCAGGCCAAGGTGTGGGCCAGGCTTGGGTGTTTCGTCAATCAAATTGCAACTCGTATTTGGACTGAATCATCAGTATACATCAGTGGCTAGTTTTACGGAAAAAAATAATTTTTTTTTAATGAAGACTTTTTTCTGTCATCTTTTTTCTGGCTAAGCTAATAAAAGGTTTTGGTTACATTTCTTTACACTTCAGTGTTTGCATTTGTTTATTTTCCACCACTTTAATAACAAAACTGTTGCTCTGAACTTGTGCTGTAAATAGCTGACTGGCAACAAAGTTGTTTTGAAAGACAAGAAAAACTATTAAAAAATCCTTTAATCTACACTGACAAAGATATTCCATAACTAGAGCACAAAATCTTGGTTCACATGTACTAAAAGGGAATTTTTTTATTACTTGTGGCTGAGCAAGGACTGTCCATGCTTTTGAACAAGTCATCAGGTTTCTTTTTTTGTTTGCTTTGTTCAAAAAGTTCACTGGAGCATTTCAGAGTAATGATAATGTGTTGTATAGAGAATAGAGTTGAATCAGTTGCATCAGTTATATATGGCTTTTTCCTTCTTAGTAAATCACAGTGAGCATCTCAGGATTTCAATGTTTTGCTGTGATCTGTACCTCTGTAAAGCTCCAAGCCAATGTACTTATTAAAGGGAACTGTTCATTCAATTTTCATTTATTTAATAAAATACACAGCAGTTACGCATTGTTAGGTGGCCTTATATCCATTTTTAGCAAAGGGTCCAGCATTTGAAGTAGATTTAATAAGACCATAAAAAAAGGAAGTCACTTCATTTTTGAAGTGGCTAACCTAGCTACTGATCTGAAAATCCAGAGAATTAGTATTAATCTGATTATTAGCATTTGTGAAGTTAGCCACAGACTTAAAGACAGGAAACAAGATGTTGCTGGAACTGTGAACCTGATGCTCGTTCAATTCTATTCAACTATCATTAAAAGAGAGCAAAAGAGGAATGTGAAATTCTAGAAAGGAAAAGGGCATACCATATTTGTTTCATCAAATTGTATACACCTAAAAGATGAGGTGCTAAGAAGCATACAATATGGGCTTGTCAAAACACATCGAGGCAACCATTCACTGACACTGCACTAGCCTACACTGTAAGTGAATAAAGCAGGAGTGAAATAATTTGACTTTAGTAAGGTTGGGCTTTATTGTCCATCTCAGCACAAGCAAAGAAATGGGGTCTAGTTCTAACCTTATTAGTGCTAATTCAACCTCCTTATCATCAGCTCCTACCACAACATAACACCACAATTTGTTCCTTCTCCCCAGGCAGTGTTTCTAATGCCCAGTTCTGTTCAGTTACCATTCAACTGGAGACCTTCCTAGCTTGTGACTGCCAGCCTAAACATCCAAATTAAGCAGTGTAACTCATCTCCTTTATGCCAGTTGTCTAAAACTGTTTAATCTAGAGGTCCTTAATTCCAATCGAGGCTTCACTGACGAGCCCACCCAGGCAGTTTGGAACTGAATCCCCCATGCTGGCAATGGGTGAGAGAGCCCTGATATCTCCCACATGCTCTGCGTTAGTGTTCAGGCCCTCAAGGAAGACTCAGAGAGTGGGATTGGCTGACAGTAGCCATTAAGATTAGATTACAGCAGGTGCTGAGAGGCTGGACTGGGAAACTCCATAATAGGAATTGAGACAGGAATATAGTGAGATCATAGCAACTGAAGCAGAGAGTAAAGCAAGGACAGCTTGTGTGGTAGACAAGGTCCAAGCAATCTGAGGTCAGGCAGCTTGGGATGTGAGCCTGAGATCTACAGATGGAAAGGCTGGAAACTGCTCTGGACAGCAAGCTGCTGTGTTTGCATCACACCATACTGCAGCATGCCACTGCAGCATGGCAAAACATTCAAGAGGAGACTGAATGGCAGCAAAATGTCTCCTGTTATCTGTTTTTCCTGAGTTTCATAGCTGAGGAGTGTAACTGCAACACTGATAGTGTTTATTCCTTGTGTGATTTTGAGACCATCTGCCTCACATGCATTTTATTTATGCTATCACTTTTCCATCAGAAAATATCACCCTTAGCATTTACACCATTAAGTAACCAGTAAATAATGTCAGTAATTAAGAGCCTCCAGATTCTCACTGACTGTAAGGAGTTAGATGAGATGAGCCACCAGAAAAAAGGCCTCCCTGGATATTAGAGAATGTTGATGGGGCTTACAAATATTGTAAAACCCATTGAAGGCACACTTCTGCTACCCTTGCTGCTCCTAGCTATATACAGTGACTATAGTGGCTGTTCCCAAAGTTACTGTCCAGTTTGCTAACATCTTTACTGATATGGTATATGATACCATAACTCGGTTTCAGCTTTTGGTTCACATGCCAGTCATAAAGAGATTGACCGGGTCCTTTTTAAGTATGGTCAGAATCTGTGGCCTTTTGCTGGTCAGCTGCACTTCCAGCAGAGAGGGGCTCTAACGAGATGGAAAACAGCTTCTGGAGTCTCGTCTCTGAGATATGCTCACGGCAGATTCAGAGCCACGTTCTCCTGCTCACTGGACTGGAAATAGTTACGGTCTGGTCTGTCTTCGCTGGAAGTCAGTATATTTGGATCCAGATGCTGGCATGCTAACCTAAGATCTTTCTTCACAAACTTATTGGGCAGATTATGGGAGAAGCAGGGAAGGATCAGAATAAGGAATAAAAACCACTCCTATTTGTGAGTCTGAGTTAGATTTGAGTTATAAAACAAGAAAAATAGGGAAAAATAGAAAAAATAGTGCAAATACTAATGCACATGTACTGCAAATCAAAAGAAAACAATGTCATAAAGACCCTGGGTTTCTGGCTCTTGTTTACCCAGCTTTTCTGCCCTATGGAAATTTAATTCTTGAAGCAGAGGCATAATGCTAGACTGGAAGGTTGCAACAGCCAGTCTCAGACTATTTCTCTGCTGTCTGACTTTCCTCCGTGCACCCAAGCTTCCCCATATTCTTCTTTTTCTAATCTTGGAGTGGCAGGGCAGCAGTGCCCCTTGTTCTGATATACGAAGGTCTATGTACTTTCACAATGGTATTAAGAAATCCCCTGAGCTGAAAATGGTTGGAGTTTTGAAAGATATTTGGGTAAAAAGTAACATCTGCAGGTCCTGTTCATACTCTTCCCTAGGCACCTGCCTTGGCCACTGGTGCAGACAAAATGTTGTTTTATGGGGTCCAGTGGTCTGAAGTAGTGTAGCTGCTTTTATGAAGTCATCAGATAAAGTCTTTATCAAATATTTAATGACTGCATCGTCTTCATATGAACACTACTGAATTCATACTGTATACAGAATAAGTGAATAGTACTTTCACAAAATATCTCTGTCTGGGCAGACAAACCCCAGTGCTAATCTTTTAGGTGTTCAAAACTGAATATTTCCATTGAGTTTGGCATTTAGAGTCACTGCAGGATCTATGATTTTAACGACTACATTCAAGATAAGTGCTAACATAAAATACAGATCATTAATTTAAAAAAGCATTTCAACACACGCTTAAGGATATGAATAATTACACTAAAGGTAATGGCTCTGCTGACTGGCCTGAGTTGATATAATAGTGAACCTATGTAAAGGCAAAAATGTAGCAATAACCAGATGTAATCTGGAAATGAGAATGTATTTTTTCTAGCATAAAAATAGTTCTCTCTTCCAACTCTGATGTCAGATCCATTAGCATGTATGAGTATCTCCTAGTTTAAGACAGGAGGGGTAATGTCTTAGAGGAGAGAAAATTATGTTAAGGATGCATTTAGAGGTCAGTATGTTCTTTAATATGAAATGACCACCTGGCATCTCTGGCATCTCTGTTTACAGTTAGACATTAAAAAAAAAAATTAGCAGCACAAGAACTTTCACCACAGTTTCTTGAAGTTTCAGTGCTAGATTTATTTTTAATGTTGATGTAAGGTATGTAATTTACCCTGTACATTTCAGACATAATGTGTAAAATACTTGTTTCCATAACAAGCTGTCATTTTAGGATAAATGGGCTTTCTACAGGGATTTCTGGGTAGCATATTTTGGTTTCTATTTTGAAAATTATTAGTTGCTATTATAATTTCTGAGAAACCATGTAGTGTAATAACTAGGCACCAAGTATATAATTATGATTACTCTGAAGTGTGTTTTTCAAACCAGAAGGACATGGCTTTTCTTGCATGCCTAATTGTATTCAAGCCTCTGAAAAGTATGCTCAGTCAAGAGGGTTCATACAACAGTTATTGGTCTAACCCCTAATTTTGTCCAACATTCCTATTCTTGAAAAATATCTCCTTAAATAGTGTGTCACATACCTGCGTTGATGCCTCAGGCAACTCTTCTCCTTTTTGAGTTCATTGATTCTCTAGGACTTTCAGTGCTGTATAGCTAATGGTTCTACTACATTTCACAGTCCTCATTTCACTCCTTACCCAAACAATCAGCAGTCAGGCATTGCTAGTTCTTCCAGTTTTCTGAAAGAAAAGTAGCAGAGCTTTAATTTCAGGGTAAATTTAATAGTGCCTTTTGGGATCTTCTAAGGCAGTTCCTTTAACATGCATGGATGCTTCACACTGGTGTGAAAACCCAGACATTCTCTCATTTATTATGGTGGTGTCCCTTTCCTGAATTGCTAAATCTGGATGAGGGGACAAATTCAAAAGTTTGGACTTATATATGTATCAGCATAAATATAGAGAATATCAATTTTTTAGACTAAGAACCAAACTAAGCTCTTAGAGTGAGATTCTGCTGAAATAGCTCTCTTAAAGGCAGAAAGGATCTGTTTTCTTAAGGTGGCAGTTTTGAGGCTCAGGTTTAGTTTGGAGTTGGAGCCACAAATCATTATAACACCATGCCAGTGAGCTAGAAGCGTTCCAAAGACTGCAACTGAGCATCTTGTGGGTTGTAAGAAATTTGCCCTGCAGGCCTTTGGCACCATATGTCTAGCAGGTAGCTGACAGCTGTTCAGACTGAGTGCAAATCAAGAAGAATTTAAGTAAAGAGCATCTACTACAGTAAAGCACATCAGCAGTGTGATTTAGGTAGAATACATACGCTATGGTGGACAAAAAGGGAATTTGAATGTGATATTGCAGGCTGTCCTCACTTTTGTCCTCAGGAACATCTAGATACCTTTCCAAAATAGTCAGCCAGGAGGAATACTGAATCATACTTAAAACTCTTATTAGATGGAATTGCCTTGACTTGTCCAACGAGGCATCTGTCTCTTCTTTTTATTATATAAGTAGAGGAAATAAAGACAGGTACTTAATTCTGTACAGCACTTTGCATGCAATAAGTGCCTTTAGAAAGTGTTTATGTGTCAGAAAGTATAGAATACGTTACTGAATGACATCACAATAATAACTGCCTTCCTTGTTCTTTTCAAGGTTAAGCTATATTCTTTATCGATTTGTATAGATATAGTAGTGGCACAGTTATTCATGAGGCATGCAGTACATGCCTGTAGCATGTTGATAACAATTACTAATCATGCATTAACTCTTCACAAGTCATTTACATCTACCATTTATGCATGAACAAACACTGCCTTTAAGAACTTTGAAGCTGACAAGCTAATTCTTTTCACCACTGACTTGTATCTCAATTCTTCAATGACAGTATAATCCACAAAAGAATCCACAATGGCACTAAATGTGTTCAGCCAATTAATCACACAGTTTTATTGAGACATACAGGTTAAATGAGAGCATATGGGTTAAATGTGGATGCAGACAAATAGGCATCTTTTGATTTAATTACAATCTTTTTCTCAGAAACTGGTGTGACAATCTTTCTCAACTTTCTAAAATATTATCTTACAAGAAGAAAATGAGCCTCTGTAATTTTCAAGAGACATTTAGTCATTTTTTAATACTATTAAAGGTATATCACTGTGTTCAAAGCTTCTTTTTAAGGCACTAACACTGTGTTATAATGTGAAACAAGAGTTTAAAGTTACTGCAAAGCCACTAGTAAAACACCCCAATACAAGGAGAGGTGTTCCATATCAAAGAACACTTTTTTAACAGTTAATGAATTTCTCAGGCTGACTAACCTGTCTTTTATGAACATACAGAACTTCACATAGCAAAAATATTAATACTAGGTCCTAGGCTCATTTGCATAACAACAGGAATCACAAATTTAATAACTTTGGAGACTGTTTTTTAAGTTGAAACCTCTTAAAGTAATTTTCACCTGCCAAAATCAGCAATTGAAATGTTATTGGCTTCAGTGAACTGGGATTAAACTTCAATCTCTTTGGCAATGACATTAGAGAAATGTAGAATCAACTGTTATTTACATACACTTGCCTCTTTGGTTTTTCCATACAACATATGGATATCTTTATTCTAATATGGATACCTCTGCTTTCTATATTGATTAATCCTTTCAAGGATTACAGTATATCTACTCTGTTGTAGATATACAACCTCAGTTGGTCTGGGTTTTTCCTCAGCTTTGGGGTTATTGCTTGGTTTTGTGGTTGGTTTTTTTTTTAAGAAATAAGAGGAGAATGAATGAGTGTTTTAAGGCTGCTTAAGGAATCACTAGTAAAGGTATTGGCAAAACAGGTTTAATATAAAAGTGAAAGCATGACAAAGTCTGTTGACAATTCGCTCTACTGCTTACTAGAGAGTTAAAACACACAGAGAAAAAGCAAACCAAAAATCCAGAATCAATCAAAACAAATCAAAATAAACACAAAACTATCTACGTGGAGCCTGAAGGGTAGAAGGGGTGAGGGTGGGGAGGAGGTCAGGAAGGAAAAGGATAGGAAAAGGTAAGAAAGAGTAAAAAGGAGTCACAAGGTTCAGACTAGACCCCCATGCTAAACTGAGCCTGACCTTCACCAACTCTTTATGCCTGAAAGTTCAACAGCTTAAATTTAACAGCACTTAATCCATAACTTAGGATCAACAACTTAGCAAAGGATTCATATGGAATTTGCTACAGCACAACAGTGACTCGCAGGCCTAATTTGCTTTCAAATCTCTAAAGTATTTAAGAAACTAGGAGAGCAACATTCCTAGTAATTTGCCATAGCATATTCACACTTGCATGCAGAGGCACAAGGAGTCTGTACACCGTACCTGTGAAAAATTATGTTTGAGTTCAGTGAAGTGCTCACTTCAGATGCCTTTCCATCTTCTCAACAGGCACAGGGTTGAGTCTCAAGTAGCTGGGGTATCAGCACAGGATCCATTGTCATCATTCAGTGATCCTTCCAGTAGAGCAAACTTGAGGGTTCACTGGCTCTGAGAGATGTTCCATGCAGAGGGAAGTTGCCCATCACAGCTGCTGCGGTCCAGGAGAGCTCAGAGGGTCTCACTTTGGACTCCTATTTTTACGATCAAAAAGAGGTGGCTTTAGTCATAGCAATCTTCCATTCTGGCCACAATTCAGGTCAGTAACTTTCTTTGAGAATTTGATTAATTATTTCACCTGGGTTGTTGTTCAGACAAGGAAAACGAGTTTCCAAGGCTGTCTGTTAAAACCCAGGTGGTCATCAGACAATACTAGTTCCTGGGAGCAGACAGTGCTCCTGATAAGCTCCAGGTGCACCTCTTCAAGGCCAAGGCCTAGGGAGTATTTCTCAGTTCATAGTGTGTCCAGGGCTGAGGGAATGGTGTGTGCATCAGTGCATGGGGCAAAACATCTTGAGGTTGTACAAACAGCCTGACAGTGGTTTGCACATGGAGATCTGTCAGCAAAGGCATAGCTACATAATAAATGTAAGCAATAAAATGCAAAAGGTTGCAAGGAACATATGTTTTCAGCATCTTGTATGATTTCAATTTTCTATAAATCCATGACTTAGACATGCGGCTGCTTCCTGTGAAGCACAGGCATTATGAATATTGTCTATTCGGATCAATGTATGCCATTGCTATTTTGACAAGCTCTTCATCAGATACATAAAGACTAACATATATACATACTTACCAGCATTAACATGTTTGAAGGGGCACAGGTTTCTAATAATTTTCTCATTTAATTTTAATAAATGAGACATTTCATTGTGTGTGCAGCTCTCTCAAAAGTCTTAATTTCAAGGCCTCCATCAGGGAACAGTAGTCTGAATTTTCCAGTCAGATTTGCCAGATCGACCCTGTAAGGATCATCTGTCATACTCAGTATCTGTAAAGGAGAGAGAGATGAGGGAACTGGAACATTGAGGAGGACAGACTATAATTTTCTTCATCTGACGGTTCATCTGTTTGCTATTTTGTTTGCTGCTGGGTTTGCTACTTCAAATTTCTGTATTTCAAAATGAAAGGAAAATCACTAGTCTTCATTTCAAAGAAACAAAATCAGGTTACTTCCACAGTTCTGGTCATTTGTGCCAGATGGGAGAAACCTTTTATACCAAATACGTATTTTGCCCCAATTTCCTACAATGACCTGAGGGTGTATACCCCTTTACAATAGCAGAGAAGGAAATAATAAGAAAGAGCTTTCATCATCCTTTGGAAATCAGTCTTTCTTAGGTGCTCTGTAAATCTCTAAACCTTCAGGACGATCACCATCGCCATCAAGATGTGACAGGTGACTAAAAAACATTTGTAATTTAAAAGGTTGCAGACATGAAATCCTTTCTAAAATTGTTTTCTAACTTTGTGAATTAAATCAATTTAATTTTTAAGAAAAACAAGTTTGGTGAGCACTGAAACTAATGAAATATGATTTTCATTTGATTTGGGTCTTCTGTCTACCTGGGTTTTTAATGGAATTAATCTGAAAGCCAAGGCATAGGTTCTTGTGTTAATAGAAATTTTAAGATATGTATTTGCTTTCCTGAAAAGGGCTTGGTAAAGCTATTTGACATTAGAAGTTCTGTTTTTCAGTCATAATTCCTCCACTAGTAAAGTAGATGCTTTATGAATTATATGTGTTTGTGGCTAAAGAGCTTGTAATCACTTTTTCCTTGGTCATTTATCTGATGTCTAGTGACGACTCAAGCCAATCTTCTTGCTCTCTTACTTTTCTTCCTTCTGCAGAAACATTAGCTTAATCTGTATTTTCAGCCAGCTGCCTTTACAGAACACACAGGACTAATCTCTGAGTTATCTGCCTTTTGGTTTTGGTTTTTTTAAATGTTATTGTTATTACTTTAAATGTGGCATCAATCACTTGAAAAAATCAAGAGTTTGAAACAAGCTGTATGAAATATTCACACATACAGTGTTATTACACAAAATTAAATACCTTAATGAGACTAAAAAGAGCAGTAAACCCAAAGAAATTCTATATTATACAGCTGCAAAGTATCTTTTGTGTGATTGAACAGCAGAGCTGCACCTTCAGATGTCTATGTTCTACTACTGCAAACTAAAGGAACAATTAATGTGCCTGGGCTAATTACTAGGAAATGCCTTGTTATATTTTGCATTTGGTTTACACAACTATTTGATAATGAATATTGTCTAAGATCAGGAATTTATCAGAATTATTCCTGAATTAGACAACTTAACATGGTTAGATATTCCCAGCGATGGACAAGGCAGCAACTGCAAGCAGAGGAAAGATATTTAGTCTACCTCTGCACTCTGAAAAAAAATGAATATTGAGACGGATGTGGGTCTGCCTCTATACATTCATTTACTAGTAAAACTCATATTTCCTTTACTTCTCTTCAATAGGCTCTCTGAAATACAAACCAATATGACAAAAAACAAACAGCAGAAGCTGGACCATTACTCCTGATCAACTGGCTTGGTATAAGGCTTTCCCTTCAGACTGTTTCCTCCATTTCTTCCCATTTGGGCATTGCCAGCTTGGTTGGCACTGAAACAGGACATCTGAACAGTGTGCAGGCTGTCCTCCAGAGTCTTGCACGCATGATAGCTCTGGCTTGCTCTTGCAAGTGTGGAGTGGGGGGGAGTGATTATTCTGTCCCTGCTGTCCTGCCAAGAAGGTGCTGCCAGGTAGGAAAGCAGTTATTTGTGACCTTGGACAGCTTTTATAGGGTGAGAGGCAGAAGAAGAGGCCTTTTCCTGCAGAATCTTCACTGCATTGCTCTGTATCAGGAAGCACTCGCCAATGCCTGTATCTGATGGATCGAGATGGACCCTGCTGCCCAAAGCAAGTCTTCTTCCTTGCTCCCTTCTGGCTTGGATTTCCCTCAGTCCTGGTTTTCCTGAGTTTGTAGCAAGTGCTCTAAGATGACAGCATTGGGAGGACGTTAACTTTAGAAGAACTGAAATAATAGTAAAATATTTAAATCATGAGAAGTGATGTAATACAGGTTTGGGTAGAGATCTGCTTAAAAGGCAAATGAACAGAAGTGGCAAGGAGGGAAGGAGCAAGTGAAAAGTGAAATTAAATGTTTGTAGAGACAAATGGAAGCAGGTCTGTGTCCCCAGCAATGAATTGTGGGGAGTAAAAGGAATTATAAGGAAATGCAGGCAGCAATTAAGAAAAAATCCATGTTCCTGGAGGCAATGGAAACCTGGCAGGGCAAGGAAGAGGGATGAGCGCCCTGAGGGTCAGGCTTTCCAAGCTTCTGAAAAGCATCCTGCGGGCTAGGAGGGGAAGAGATTGCCCTTATCAGTAGGGTGGAGGCTCCAGGACCTGCTCTGTGGTGCCACCATGTCTAGCTGGCAATGAATGGGGACCACGGCAGGGCAAGGGCAGCGAGGACAGGGCAGTTGGCAGCGGCAGATCAACTCACAGCAAGTCAGGACAAAGAGCTGGTGCCACTGCCGAGGAAAGTGGAGGGTACCCAGCCAAATATCTAACTTTGATTGTTGCCAAAAGTGGAAAACACTTGCACGAAACTCTTTTTCTCAAGAAGAACAGAAAAACTCTCTTCATTTTTTAAATTTTTTTGTCCGTGCATTTCCCTGCCAGGAAACGTGCCTATGGGAGGTTGGGGATGACCTACTCTTTATTCCCCTTTCTTCATGGGAGAGCCTATCTCAGGATGAACAGCCTCTGTGGGACTTGGTCAGGTTGGGTTGAAATAGGAATTCTTCTGGTTTGGGCTGCAATATATACTTTTTTTTTTTTTTTAATGTGGTTTCTTGGTATTAGAAAACAACAAAATGTGCAGCCCAGCATGTGCTGTGGTTGACTGTTGGAGGAGTGATTCTTTTGCTGACACTCACGTGGAATGTTGTGAATTGAGGGGGGTTTTATGGCTTTGGGCTACTGACCACCACAGAAGAGGTCCCAGGATTTTCCCAGCCAGCAGGGCTGGGGCTCTGCACCTTCTGGGACATGCCAGCTTCTCCTGTGGGTCCCAGTGCATGGGGGAAAGCCCCAGCCAGTCTTGATATAGTTGGAGGAAAAAATTGGAGTTTCCCAACAGAAAACAGTTCTGAATTTAATCATCAGCCTTCTTCACTGGCATCTGCTTCCTGGTGCCATGTTCTCCTCTTCAGGTGTGTGGGTGAGGAATGGATATGGAGCTGGGAGCAGCATGGGGTCTTGTGGTATCTCAGTTCTGCATGGGCAGTTCTGCATGGGCAGTTTCTCTCACTTGTCTTTGCACAAAGTCTTGGAAGAAATGTTACTGGCAAGTGTGGCATAAAGCCTTATTTGTCCCTTGGGGAAGTTTTTGTTTTGGAGAGGAACCACTTCCAGAAGAGAGGATGACCCGTGCAATTGCTGAGACATTCAGGATCCTGCTAGTTTATTTGGTGGGCTTGTACCTGGAAAACAGAGACCTTGCCTATGAGTTCAGCTGTGTTGGGACTTACTGCCACAGGGACTACAGATGCAACAAGTGTTAGTGCTGGAGCTCTGTCATACAGGACGTTCTTTTCTGCCCAAATCATGCCCTTTTTTCCCCCCCGTCTGCTTTAAAGATCCATTGGCTTTAACATAAGCCAGCCCCATGCAGGGCTGTGTCATGGTCCTGATCTGCAGCATCATCCTGAGGGGAGAAGAAGCTCAAATGGGGTCTGCAACCTCCCCGCTTTTCTGCAGAGGTCTCTGAAGGCAGGAATCCCCATCCCTGTGGGATGGGAGCTCCACTTGCCTTGCCCTGGTCATTTGGGAGAGGGTGATGATGAAGGTGCGCCATGGTGTTCACAGGCAGTTAAACATGGCTGGGAGACAATGCCTTCCCCAGCTTGGCAAAGTGCAGCTGTCATCTTTGAACAAGTAGGAGAAACAAAAGCACCCCGGGTCCTTTTGCACCAGGCAGCTTTGCAGTCACTGTCCCCCAGCCTGCAGCCCCGCACGGGGCTGTTGTTGTTGTGACCTAGGGGCAGGACCCAGCACTTGACCTTGCTGAACCTCACACAACTGGCCTTGGCCCATTGATCCACCGTTCCACCGCTCTATGCGAGACTGCACTCTCTCTTCCTCTCATCTCACTCAGACCCTCTTCGCTAATATTCTCTTATTCCTGCCAACTCTATCAGATATCTCTCAACACCCCCATCGAACGCGTTGTCCTCCCGCCAGAGACCAGAGGACGCTTCGCGCCGCCGCCCCCATCCCCCCCCCGCACGGCCTGGCCGGTGCCCCGTCTGCAGCGGCGGGAGGGCCCGGAGGGTCCTGGGGTCGGCC